>JAUCBJ010005854.1:0-85116 GCA_032718475.1 Nemertoderma westbladi | reverse complement strand
TTATGTAGTTAAAAACGGCTCTCTCTAAGTTACGTAATAAATATTCGAGAACACTAAATTCTTTAACATTGAGTAAGGCCCGGAGCATCAGGAGTTGAAAAGTACAATAATTCGAATCGCAGTAACTATGGAAGCAATATAGTTAAATACTGTGGAGTTTTTACTGTCGGGTCTGTTAAATACTGTCGGGTTTACAGGTCGACTATTTTTGTTCTATCTCTTATTAAATAATTGAGCAACAAACTTTTTTCACTATTCTCGAGGCCCTTTATTTACCGAGCGCTAGCGAGGTCTAATAAAGGGTCGAAAGACCTTTTTCCTATGTAATAAATAATTATTGGCGAAGTTGGACTGCAGGGTTCCCGGATTGCACACTGACAATCATTCGGGGATAAAACTCTCTCTCATTCAATATCAGCGACTTTATAATAGAGTCTTATATATGCATAAACTCTATTGTTGGTGTTATGGGTGAATGAGTGGTTTCATATTATTATAACTTTTTGTTGGGCGCAGCTTTTGCAAAGTCAGCAATGACGTCCAGTGGGATCGAACTGGTGACCTCCGGGTTGGAAGTCTGACGCTGCATTCCTGCAGACGATGGTATTGACAGATGGGAGGACATGAGGAGGTAAATTGCGGACATACAAGGTATCAGTTTACCTGAGCTGCTAGCTGAATGGTTTGGAGCGTCAGACTTCCAACCCGGAGGTCACCAGTTTGATCCCACCTGGGCGTCATTGCCGACTTTGCAAAAGATGTGCCCAACAAAAAACCCATAGAAACACACACAGGTTACAGAAGGGTAGACGCTAACCAAAACAATAAAGGATTTAGTATATGTACGTACAGGTTATAAGACAGAAATAAGCGCTATAAAACACTTAATAAAGAAAAATTTAAAAAAATGAAAAATCTTCATATATAAAATTCCAATAAGAAGTCGACCGAAAAGTGAAATCCTGGTATTCTTCACATGGGCGGCTCGTATTCTTCACATTGGTTAAATGTGCTGGTAAATGGGGGTGTTTTGTAGTAAATTATGACACTATATTACGTCATTTCGGCGTATGTTCCTTGTCCTTTGCCCTATCTTAAAGAACCCCCCCCCCCCTCCCTCCCATAGAGATTTTACTAGAGAACTAGAATCTGAGGCTGTATGTATTTTCTATAATATTCTATTCTGTTCTGCACAGGATAAGACAAAATTTAAGATATTAAAAATGTATACCCTGAGGGAGGGGTACTGGGGGGTAGTGTATATTAATTGGTGGTAAAGTTAATTAATCAGAATCAGCTTCCTCGAAGAATGCCTTCCGATCTCACGATAAAGGGGCTCTTTTATTGAGCTTTAGCTCCCCAATCGGCTTCTTTACTACTTTTATGTGCAGGATTAAGCAACTTGCTCGTTTATTAGTTCTTCGCTATATAGTACGAGGGGGTGGGGGGTATTTTATAACTCACATACACACGTTCTGTGACGTCTGATTGCTTTTTTTTTTTTTTACCATAACTGATCGTTGGCTATGTCAATGTCATGGTAATGAATTCGAGATTGTATATAGATTGCTATTTGATTCCATTAGCAGTCTAACATATTGGCAATGTCAGTGTATGTGTTTGTATTGGCGTTGTTGCTGAGAACACTATATCCCTTGACTAACAACGATTACATTACAGTTAGTTACCTCCAATATAATATATAGAACTTCCCGTTCCATAAACACCACCTTAAAGGATATTTGCTGGGTGTGCCAAGTATTTCCTGGCCTGGGATTTATATACCGGTAACATCCTTTTGCCACCCAGGACAAAACTCTGTGATATATATCGAATGGTAATTGGTCTAACGGTAACCAATTCCGCTGTTATATATTATTACCGTTATTCTGAGTCGTCAATTAATAACGACAGGCTATTTATAGAATCAATTTGATATTAAAACATCCGTCGGAGTATCAATTTGTGGACATATTATAAGTACATGATGGCACGTATACAATGTTGTTCACAAAATGAGGTCTTGGTTTATCTGCCGTAAATATGTTGTAATGTGTAATAATATATATAATATATATATATTCATGTTTATTTTTCAGTTATTAATGTCGAACTAAACGTGAATGTGTTAGACGTGAACGATGAAGTGCCTGTGTTCGTCAACGAAATGTTCCTCGCGGCCATTCAGAGCGACAAACCCCGTGGCACTGTCGTCTTTATCGCTACGGCTATGGATCCGGATTTGCCTAATTCTGCTAACGCCGCTTTAACATTTACTTTGCGTGAGTTACAATTGTCTCACAATGTCACAATCAATTCAATTCAATCATGATCAATTTATAGTTAAATATAATCCATTATTTAGGTTTTATAAATTGCGGCGCACTAACCCCCTGGTCTGAACTCTAACTATAAAAGTGTCCAGAAATGGTGAAACAAGTCAAGTTTCTCTGCGTTCTATAACCATGACAATATATAGGGCCTATATTATTTTGTAGGTCTCTTTAGTCGGGCATCTGGTAGTAACATCAGTTATTTTCTTTATTGGGAAAAATGGAACGTATTTGTACATATGTTAGAATTTTCTTAATTTTCAGTGTCTATGTTTTTGGTCCACATTCAGTCCAGTATAATCCTTATCAATTGGCACACCCAGCCCACCCATAATTAAACTACATTAAAGTAATTATAATGCTTTTTGTATATGTTTTATTTACTAAAAAATGTGTAATTAAGAAAACACGATTATGGGAACAAGCTATGGCCTTTGGAACATAATAAACCCATGTCCGTTCATTGTGAACGTCTAACATGTAGGAAAGTTGCATTAATCAAAAAGTATTGATTGGAGTTGTAGATTTAGTCAATGAGGCCACTTTTTTGTGATTTTGAGCCACAATATTCTTTACCTCCCCCCCCCCCCCAACCCCGGGTTTAAAGCACAGCCACCCCCCCCCCCCAGGTCCCTTCAGATTCAAAACACGTTGCACATACTCCAGGTATAGATAGTCCTGTGATTTAACTAAAGTTTGTTTGTTAAAAATTTTGTGAATTTACCTCAATAAAAATTGTTCCTAAACTTTAATGCAGAAAATAGCGGAGCCTTTCAGCTGCGGTCCAGCGAGGACGAATTCGTCAACACGTTGAGTGTCGCTGTGGCCGACGATGGTAAAGCGGAAGTCGACGTTGTATACAACGGAGGCGGATTGGGTCCGGCTAAGTCGATAACTAACGTCAACATCTATGTAAGTTGCTAAATATCCCGGGCAACAATTTGTATATAAATATAACAGTTGGTGGTGTGTAAAAGGAAATTGTAAACGAGCTCACCTCATCCATGGAGACAGGGGGGAACTCGACGCAAAACCCGCCTTGGCGAATTAATATCCCGCCTCAATGTTAAATTCTCAATTTAAGGAAAGGAGCAGGTTACAGTGGCACGATATTTTTACCAAAACAATTAACTAAACACAATAGAACAGGTTACAGATTTATGATGAATTTTTATTGCGTCCAGTTCCCCCCCCCCCCCCCCTTATCTGCATCCATGCTTCATTAAATATAGTTTATCCTTTTTCTTCTTCTCTAGGTGGCGTTGTGCTCTGTTCTGATTGCGTTATATTCTTATTCTTTCTGTCGTTATTGTATTCTGTTTAATATGTTCTTTATGTGCCATTATAATATATTGTGTTCCGTATTTTTCCGTTTAGGTAAAGGATGGTGAAAATGAAGGGAATACAGGTAAAGTTATAGAAATATATCACGGGAACCGAGCACCGGCGTTTCTGAAAAGTAACTATCACTTTTCGTTTTCTGAAAACACTGCTCCACAAACTGTTAGGTAAGTACTTCCGATACTATACTAACTGTTAATTATTCAGTCATCACTCTATATATCTCAATAATATACATAGTATTTTCAAGTGGAAATATAATTACCATAAACAACAATTTAATATTCGCATAGTAACACTTAGAACCCATAATGAAACTGTACGGGACGGTCTGTATGTATATATATAGTCAAACATTATTAATGGTTGAAATAATCCACGACACACTATTGTTTTAGTATTGGGGCTGTTGAAGCAAGGTCATTCCAGGGACGAGGACTGGAATACGAATTGGTGGGAGGTACTTCGAACTTCCAGATCAGGGAACGGACAGGTTAGTGTAGGTGATGGAACGGACAGGTTAGTGTAGCTGATGGAACGACTCGGTTAGTGGAGCTGATGGAACAGACAGGTTAGTGTAGCTGATGGAACGAACAGGTTAGTGTAGCTGATGGAACGGACGTGTAGCTGATGGAACGAACAGGTTAGTGTAGCTGATGGAACGGACAGGTTAGTGTAACTGATGGATGGAACAGACAGGTTAGTGTAGCTGATGGAACGGACGTGTAGCTGATGGAACGAACAGGTTAGTGTAGCTGATAGAACGGACAGGTTAGTGTAACTGATGGAACAGACAGGTTAGTGTAGCTGATGGAACGGACGTGTAGCTGATGGAACGAACAGGTTAGTGTAGCTGATGGAACGGACAGGTTAGTGTAGCTGATGGATGGAACAGACAGGTTAGTGTAGCTGATGGAACGGACGTGTAGCTGATGGAACGAACAGGTTAGTGTAGCTGATGGAACGGACAGGTTAGTGTAACTGATGGATGGAACAGACAGGTTAGTGTAGCTGATGGAACGGACGTGTAGCTGATGGAACGAACAGGTTAGTGTAGCTGATGGAACGGACAGGTTAGTGTAACTGATGGAACAGACAGGTTAGTGTAGCTGATGGAACGGACGTGTAGCTGATGGAACGAACAGGTTAGTGTAGCTGATGGAACGGACAGGTTAGTGTAACTGATGGAACAGACAGGTTAGTGTAGCTGATGGAACGGACGTGTAGCTGATGGAACGAACCGGTTAGTGTAGCTGATGGAACGGACGTGTAGCTGATGGAACGAACAGGTTAGTGTAGCTGATGGAACGGACGTGTAGCTGATGGAACGAACAGGTTAGTGTAGCTGATGGAACGGACGTGTAGCTGATGGAACGAACAGGTTAGTGTAGCTGATGGAACGGACAGGTTAGTGTAACTGATGGAACAGACAGGTTAGTGTAGCTTATGGAACGGACGTGTAGCTGATGGAACGAACAGGTTAGTGTAGCTGATGGAACGGACAGGTTAGTGTAACTGATGGAACAGACAGGTTAGTGTAGCTGATGGAACGGACGTGTAGCTGATGGAACGAACAGGTTAGTGTAGCTGATGGAACGGACGTGTAGCTGATGGAACGAACAGGTTAGTGTAGCTGATGGAACGGACGTGTAGCTGATGGAACGAACAGGTTAGTGTAGCTGATGGAACGGACGTGTAGCTGATGGAACGAACAGGTTAGTGTAGCTGATGGAACGGACAGGTTAGTGTAACTGATGGAACAGACAGGTTAGTGTAGCTGATGGAACGGACGTGTAGCTGATGGAACGAACAGGTTAGTGTAGCTGATGGAACGGACAGGTTAGTGTAACTGATGGAACAGACAGGTTAGTGTAGCTGATGGAACGGACGTGTAGCTGATGGAACGAACATGTTAGTGTAGCTGATTGAACGGACATGTTAGTGTAGGTGATGGAACGGACAGGTTAGTGTAGCTGATGGAACGAACAGGTTAGTGTAGCTGATGGAACAGACAGGTTAGTGTAGCTGATGGAACAGACAGGTTAGTGTAGCTGATGGAACAGACAGGTTAGTGTAGCTGATGGAACGGACGTGTAGCTGATGGAACGAACATGTTAGTGTAGCTGATGGAACGGACAGGTTGGTGTAGCTGTTGGAACGAACAGGTTAGTGTAACTAATGGAACGGACAGGTTAGTGTAGCTGATGGAACGAACAGATTAGTGTAGCTGATGGAACGAACAGGTTAGTGTAGCTGATGGAACAGACAGGTTAGTGTAGCTGTTGGAACGGACGTGTAGCTGATGGAACGAACATATTAGTGTAGCTGATGGAACGGACGTGTAGCTGATGGAACGAACATGTTAGTGTAGCTGATGGAACGGACAGGTTAGTGTAGCTGTTGGAACGAATAGGTTAGTGTAACTAATGGAACGGACAGGTTAGTGTAGCTGATGGAACGAACAGGTTAGTGTAGCTGATGGAACGAACAGGTTAGTGTAGCTGATGTAACAGACAGGTTAGTGTAGCTGATGGAACGGACGTGTAGCTGATGGAACGAAGATGTTAGTGTAGCTGATGGAACGGACATGTTAGTGTAGCTGATGGAACGAACAGGTTAGTGTAGCTGATGGAACGAACAGGTTAGTGTAGCTGATGGAACGGACGTGTAGCTGATGGAACGAACATGTTAGTGTAGCTGATAGAACGGACAGGTTAGTGTAGCTGTTGGAACGAACAGGTTAGTGTAACTAATGGAACGGACAGGTTAGTGTAGCTGATGGAACGAACAGGTTAGTGTAGCTGATGGAACGAACAGGGTAGTGTAGCTGATGGAACAGACAGGTTAGTGTAGCTGATGGAACGGACGTGTAGCTGATGGAACGAACATGTTAGTGTAGCTGATGGAACGGACAGGTTAGTGTAGCTGTTGGAACGAACAGGTTAGTGTAGCTGATGGAACAAACAGGTTAGTGTAGCTGATGGAACGGACAGGTTAGTGTAGCTGTTGGAACGAACAGGTTAGTGTAGCTGATGGAACGAACAGGTTAGTGTAGCTGATGGAACGGACAGATTAGTGTAGCTGATGGAACGATCAGGTTAGTGTAGCTGATGTAAAAGACAGGTTAGTGTAGCTGATGTAACGAACAGGTTAGTGTAGCTGATGTAACGGACAGGTTAGTGTAGCTGATGTAACGGACAGGTTAGTGTAGCTGATGTAACGGACAGGTTAGTGTAGGTGATAGGACGACTCGGTTAGTGTAGCTGATGGAACGAATAGGTTAGTGTAGCTGATGTAACGGATAGGTTAGTGTAGCTGATGTAAAAGACAGGTTAGTGTAGCTGATAGAACGGACAGGTTAGTGTAGCTGTTGGAACGAACAGGTTAGTGTAACTAATGGAACGGACAGGTTAGTGTAGCTGATGGAACGAACAGGTTAGTGTAGCTGATGGAACGAACAGGGTAGTGTAGCTGATGGAACAGACAGGTTAGTGTAGCTGATGGAACGGACGTGTAGCTGATGGAACGAACATGTTAGTGTAGCTGATGGAACGGACAGGTTAGTGTAGCTGTTGGAACGAACAGGTTAGTGTAGCTGATGGAACAAACAGGTTAGTGTAGCTGATGGAACGGACAGGTTAGTGTAGCTGTTGGAACGAACAGGTTAGTATGTAGCTGATGGAACAAACAGGTTAGTGTAGCTGATGGAACGGACAGATTAGTGTAGCTGATGGAACGATCAGGTTAGTGTAGCTGATGTAAAAGACAGGTTAGTGTAGCTGATGTAACGAACAGGTTAGTGTAGCTGATGTAACGGACAGGTTAGTGTAGCTGATGTAACGGACAGGTTAGTGTAGCTGATGTAACGGACAGGTTAGTGTAGGTGATAGGACGACTCGGTTAGTGTAGCTGATGGAACGAATAGGTTAGTGTAGCTGATGTAACGGATAGGTTAGTGTAGCTGATGTAACGGACAGGTTAGTGTAGCTGATGGAACGGACAGGTTAGTGTAGCTGATGGAACAAACAGGTTAGTTAGTTAATGGTAGTTAATGAAAAACTTGTTAAATGGTTGTTAAAAAATAATATGTGTAATATTTTTGATGAAATTTAACTATATTTACATAATTGAAAGGGCATGAGAGTAATTTGAGCCAAATTTTAACGAAATCCCTTAAGGATTACTTTTAGTGTCTGTTAACGATACCGCGTAGTAGCGATGCTATATCACGGTAGCGCTACCCTTACAGCAGTAACTCAGTATGCTGAACGTCTGCGTTGTCGTATTTATCATTGCTGACGGTCTCAGTGACTAATATAAAATATAAAAATAGTGAAATATCGCCTTGTTTCTAGCTTAGTGGTATACTCTGTCTGCGTCGAATGTCTGTCAATCGATATATATATTATGTTTATTATTATATTGTGTTTGTAGCGTAATTCAGACTAAGTTTCATTAAATTTAATCCTCTAGAACTGCAACGTTTACCTACAAGAGGTTACAATTTGCAACCAAGTTGCATTTTAGCTAATCGAATCAATTATTTTGAATCCTTGTTTATATTACCGGTACGAGCTTCAGTTGCTAAGCCTGTTTACTTGTGTTTTAGGCGAAATTGTATCAACAACCGTATTTGATTACGAATCGCAAGCGACCACCATGGTGATTAATGTTATGGCGTGCGAAACCGGTCCTGCTATCGACAACTACCAACCATCTTGCTCTCAAAGTCAGCCTGTAAGAATTCACAAATGCAGAGATCACTAATTATTACTGTATATCTTATGCTCAAAACTGAATAGCTTGTGCTCACACCTTACCAACTTGTGCTCACACCTTACCAACTTGTGCTCACACCTTACCAACTTGTGCTCACACCTTGACCTTACCAACTTGTGCTCACACCTTACCAATTTGTGCTCACATGGATGCATAACTTCTTACGCTCACGTCCCTCACGATTACTAAATTGTTCTCATAACTTACCTACCGTAACTTATAAATATAGGCAAGGCATTGACGCAACTTATTGTGCTCACAACTTACTAACTTTGTGGTTGTGCCCACAGACACAACTTCATGTGCTCACAACTTACTAACCTTGTGGTTGTGCCCACGGACACAACTTCATGTGCTCACAACTTACTAACCTTGTGGTTGTGCCCAAGGACATAACTTCTTGTGTTCACAACTTACTAACTTTGTGGTTGTGCCCAGAGACACAACTTGAACTTCATGTGCTCACAAATTACTAGCTTTGTGGTTGTGCCCACAGACACAACTTCTTGTGTTCACAACTTACTAACTTTGTGGTTGTGCCCACGGACATAACTTCTTGTGTTCACAAATTACTAACTTTGTGGTTGTGCCCACGGACACAACTTCATGTGCTCACAACTTACTAACCTTGTGGTTGTGCCCACGGACACAACTTCATGTGCTCACAAATTACTAGCTTTGTGGTTGTGCCCACAGACACAACTTCTTGTGTTCACAACTTACTAACTTTGTGGTTGTGCCCACGGACATAACTTCTTGTGTTCACAAATTACTAACTTTGTGGTTGTGCCCACAGACACAACTTCTTGTGTTCACAACTTACTAACTTTGTGGTTGTGCCCACGGACATAACTTCTTGTGTTCACAAATTACTAACTTTGTGGTTGTGCCCACGGACACAACTTCATGTGCTCACAACTTACTAACCTTGTGGTTGTGCCCACGGACATAACTTTCTTGTGTTCACAACTTACTATCTTTGTGGTTGTGCCCACAGACACAACTTGAACTTCATGTGCTCACAAATTACTAGCTTTGTGGTTGTGCCCACAAACACAACTCCATGTGCTCACAACTTACTAACCTTGTGGTTGTGCCCACGGACACAACTTCATGTGCTCACAACTTACTAACCTTGTGGTTGTGCCCACGGACATAACTTTCTTGTGTTATTCACAACTTACTATCTTTGTGGTTGTGCCCAGAGACACAACTTGAACTTCATGTGCTCACAAATTACTAGCTTTGTGGTTGTGCCCACAGACACAACTTCATGTGCTCACAACTTACTAACCTTGTGGTTCTGCCCACAGACACAATTTCTTGTTCTCAAAACTTACTAACTTTTGTGGTTGTGCCCACAGACACAACTTCTTGTGCTCACAAATTACTAACTTTGTGGTTGTGCCCATATAGACACAACTTCTTGTGCTCACAACTTACTAACTTTGTGGTTGTGCCCACAGACACAACTTCATGTGCTCACAACTTACTAACCTTGTGGTTGTGCCCACGGACATAACTTTCTTGTGTTCACAACTTACTATCTTTGTGGTTGTGCCCAGAGACACAACTTGAACTTCATGTGCTCACAAATTACTAGCTTTGTGGTTGTGCCCACAGACACAACTTCATGTGCTCACAGCTTACTAACTTTGTGGTTGTGCCCACGGACATAACTTCTTGTGTTCACAACTTACTAACTTTGTGGTTGTGCCCACAGACACAACTTCTTGTGCTCACAACTTACTAACTTTGTGGTTGTGCCCACGAACACAACTTATTGTGCTCACATCTTACTAACTTTGTGGTTGTGCCCACAGACACAACTTCTTGTGCTCACAACTTACTAACTTTGTGGTTGTGCCCACGGACATAACTTCTTGTGTTCACAACTTACTAAATTTGTGGTTGAGCCCACGGACACAACTTATTGTGCTCACATCTTACTAACTTTGTGGTTGTGCCCACGGACATAACTTCTTGTGTTCACAACTTACTAACTTTGTGGTTGTGCCCACGGACACAACTTATTGTGCTCACAACTTACTAACTTTGTGGTTGTGCCCACAGACACAACTTTATGTGCTCACAAATTACTAACTTTGTGGTTGTACCCACAGACACAACTTCATGTGCTCACAAATTAATATCTTTGTGGTTGTGCCCACGGACACAACTTATTGTGCTCACAACTTACTAACTTTGTGGTTGTGCCCACGGACACAACTTATTGTGCTCACAACTTACTAACTTTGTGGTTGTGCCCACAGACACAACTTTATGTGCTCACAAATTACTAACTTTGTGGTTGTGCCCACAGACACAACTTCATGTGCTCACAACTTACTAACTTTGTGGTTGTGCCCACGGACACAACTTATTGTGCTCACATCTTACTAACTTTGTGGTTGTTCATACAGACACAACTTCATGTGCTCACAAATTACTAACTTTGTGGTTGTTCATACAGACACAACTTCATGTGCTCACAAATTACTAACTTTGTGGTTGTGCCCACAGACACAACTTTATGTGCTCACAAATTACTAACTTTGTGATTGCGCCCACAGACACAACTTCTTGAACTCACAACTTACTAACTTTGTGGTTGTGCCCACAGACACAACTTCATGTGCTCACAACTTACTAACTTTGTGGTTGTGCCCATAGACACAACTTCATGTGCTCACAACTTTATATCCTTGTGGTTGTGCCCACGGACACAACTTCATGTGCTCACAACTTACTAACCTTGTGGTTGTGCCCACGGACATAACTTCTTGTGTTTACAACTTACTAACTTTGTGGTTGTGCCCAGAGACACAACTTGAACTTCATGTGCTCACAAATTACTAGCTTTGTGGTTGTGCCTACAGACACAACTTCATGTGCTCACAAATGACTAGCTTTGTGGTAGTGCCCACAGACACAACTTCTTGTGCTCACAACTTACTAACTTTGTGGTTGTGCCCACAGACACAATTTCTTGTTCTCAAAACTTACTAACTTTGTGGTTGTGCCCACAGACACAACTTTTTGTGCTCACAACTTACTAACTTTGTGGTTGTGCCCACAGACACAACTTCATGTGATCACAACTTACTAACCTTGTGGTTGTGTCCACGGACATAACTTCTTGTGTTCACAACTTACTAACTTTGTGGTTGTGCCCACAGACACAACTTCATGTGCTTACAACTTACTAACCTTGTGGTTGTGCCCACGAACTTCTTGTGTTCATAACTTACTAACTTTGTGGTTTTGCCCACGGACATAACTTCTTGTGTTCACAACTTACTAACTTTGTGGTTGTGCCCAGAGACACAACTTGAACTTCATGTGCTCACAAATTACTAGCTTTGTGGTTGTGCCCACAGACACAACTTCTTGTGTTCACAACTTACTAACTTTGTGGTTGTGCCCAGAGACACAACTTGAACTTCATGTGCTCACAAATTACTAGCTTTGTGGTTGTGCCCACAGACACAACTTCTTGTGTTCACAACTTACTAACTTTGTGGTTGTGCCCACAGACACAACTTCATGTGCTTACAACTTACTAACCTTGTGGTTGTGCCCACGAACTTCTTGTGTTCATAACTTACTAACTTTGTGGTTTTTCCCACAGACATAACTTCTTGTGTTTACAACTTACTAACTTTGTGGTTGTGCCCAGAGACACAACTTGAACTTCATGTGCTCACAAATTACTAGCTTTGTGGTTGTGCCCATACAGACACAACTTCTTGTGTTCACAACTTACTAACTTTGTGGTTGTGCCCACAGACACAACTTCATTTGCTTACAACTTACTAACCTTGTGGTTGTGCCCACGAACTTCTTGTGTTCATAACTTACTAACTTTGTGGTTTTGCCCACAGACATAACTTCTTGTGTTTACAACTTACTAACTTTGTGGTTGTGCCCAGAGACACAACTTGAACTTCATGTGCTCACAACTTACTATCTTTGTGGTTGTGTCCTCAGACACAACTTCATGTGCTCATAAATTACTAACTTTGTGGTTGTGCATACAGACACAACTTCATGTGCTCACAAATTACTAACTTTGTGGTTGTGCCCACAGACACAACTTCATGTGCTCACAACTTACTAACCTTGTGGTTTTGCCCACGGACATAACTTCTTGTGTTCACAACTTACTAACTTTGTGGTTGTGCCCAGAGACACAACTTGAACTTCATGTGCTCACAAATTACTAGCTTTGAGGTTGTGCCCACAGACACAACTTCTTGTGCTCACAACTTACTAACTTTGTGGTTGTGCCCAGAGACACAACTTGAACTTCATGTGCTCACAAATTACTAGCTTTGTGGTTGTGCCTACAGACATAACTTCATGTGCTCACAAATTACTAGCTTTGTGGTTGTGCCCACAGACACAACTTCTTGTGCTCACAAATTACTAGCTCTGTGGTTGTACCCACAGACACAACTTCTTGTGCTCACAACTTACTAACTTTGTGGTTGTGCCCCGAGACACAACTTGAACTTCATGTGCTCACAAATTACTAGCTTTGTGGTTGTGCCTACAGACACAACTTCATGTGCTCACAAATTACTAGCTTTGTGGTTGTGCCTACAGACACAACTTCATGTGCTCACAACTTACTATCTTTGTGGTTGTATCCACAGACACAACTTCATGTGCTCACAAATTACTAACTTTGTGGTTGTGCATACAGACACAACTTCATGTGCTCACAAATTACTAACTTTGTGGTTGTGCCCACAGACACAACTTCATGTGCTCACAACTTACTAACCTTGTGGTTTTGCCCACGGACATAACTTCTTGTGTTCACAACTTACTAACTTTGTGGTTGTGCCCACAGCCACAACTTCATGTGTTCACAACTTACTAACCTTGTGGTTGTGCCCACAGACACAACTTCATGTGCTCACAAAATACTAACTTTGTGGTTGTGCCCACAGAAACACCATATTGTGCTCACAACTTACTAACTTTGTGGTTGTGCCCACAGACACAACTTCATGTGCTCACAAACTACTAACTTTGTGGTTGTGCCCACGGACACAACTTCATGTGCTCACAAATTACTAACTTTGTGATTGCGCCTACAGGCAGAACTTCATGTGCTTACAAATTACTAACTTTGTGGTTGTGCCCACAGACACAACTTCTTGTGCTCACAACTTACTAACTTTGTGGTTGTGCCCACAGACACAACTTCATGTGCTCACAAATTACTAACTTTGTGGTTGTGCCCACAGACACAACTTCTTGTGCTCACAACGTACTAACTTTGTGATTGCGCCCACAGGCACAACTTCTTGGGCTCACAACTTACTAACCTTGTGGTTGTGCCCACGGACATAACTTCTTGTGTTCACAACTTACTAAGTTCGTGGTTGTGCCCACAGACACAACTTGAACTTTCATGTGCTCACAAATTACTAGCTTTGTGGTTGTGCCCACAGACACAACTTGAACTTTCATGTGCTCACAAATTACTAGCTTTGTGGTTGTGCCCTGCCCACAGACACAACTTCATGTGCTCACAAATTACTAAATTTGTGGTTGTGCCCACAGACACAACTTCTTGTGCTCACAACTTACTAACTTTGTGGTTGTGCCCACAGACACAACTTCATGTGCTCACAAATTACTAACTTTGTGGTTGTGCCCATATAGACACAACTTCTTGTGCTCACAACGTACTAACTTTGTGATTGCGTCCACAGGCACAACTTCTTGGGCTCACAACTTACTAACCTTGTGGTTGTGCCCACGGACATAACTTCTTGTGTTCACAACTTACTAAGTTCGTGGTTGTGCCCACAGACACAACTTGAACTTTCATGTGCTCACAAATTACTAGCTTTGTGGTTGTGCCCACAGACACAACTTGAACTTTCATGTGCTCACAAATTACTAGCTTTGTGGTTGTGCCCTGCCCACAGACACAACTTCATGTGCTCACAAATTACTAAATTTGTGGTTGTGCCCACAGACACAACTTCTTGTGCTCACAACGTAGTAACTTTGTGATTGCGCCCACAGGCACAACTTCTTGGGCTCACAACTTACTAACTTTGTGGTTGTGCCCACAGACACAACTTGAACTTCATGTGCTCACAAATTACTAGCTTTGTGGTTGTGCCCTGCCCACAGACACAACTTCATGTGCTCACAAATTACTAACTTTGTGGTTGTGCCCACAGACACAACTTCATGTGCTCACAAATTACTAACTTTGTGGTTGTGCCCACGGACACAACTTCATGTGCTCACAAATTACTAACTTTGTGATTGCGCCCACAGGCAGAACTTCATGTGCTTACAAATTACTAACTTTGTGGTTGTGCCCACAGACACAACTTCTTGTGCTCACAACTTACTAACTTTGAGGTTGTGCCCACAGACACAACTTCATGTGCTCACAAATTACTAACTTTGTGGTTGTGCCCACAGACACAACTTCTTGTGCTCACAACGTACTAACTTTGTGATTGCGCCCACAGGCACAAATTCTTGGGCTCACAACTTACTAAACTGTGGTTGTGCCCACGGACATAACTTCTTGTGTTCACAACTTACTAAGTTCGTGGTTGTGCCCACAGACACAACTTGAACTTTCATGTGCTCACAAATTACTAGCTTTGTGGTTGTGCCCACAGACACAACTTGAACTTTCATGTGCTCACAAATTACTAGCTTTGTGGTTGTGCCCACAGACCCAACTTCATGTGCTCACAAATTACTAACTTTGTGGTTGTGCCCACAGACACAACTTCTTGTGCTCACAACGTACAAACTTTGTGATTGCGCCCACAGGCACAACTTCTTGGGCTCACAACTTACTAACTTTGTGGTTGTGCCCACAGACACAACTTGAACTTCATGTGCTCACAAATTACTAGCTTTGTGGTTATGCCCTGCCCACAGACACAACTTCATGTGCTCACAAATTACTAACTTTGTGGTTGTGCCCACAGACACAACTTATTGTGCTCACAACGTACTAACTTTGTGATTGCGCCCACAGGCACAACTTCTTGGGCTCACAACTTACTAACTTTGTGGTTCTGCCCACAGACACAACTTGAACTTTCATGTGCTCACAAATTACTAGCTTTGTGGTTGTGCCCTGCCCACAGACACAACTTCATGTGCTCACAAATTACTAACTTTGTGGTTGTGCCCACAGACACAACTTCTTGAACTCACAACTTACTAACTTTGTGGTTGTGACCACAGACACAACTTCTTGTGCTCACAACTTACTAACTTTGTGGTTGTGACCACAGACACAACTTCTTGTGCTCACAACTTACTAACTTTGTGGTTGCGCCCACAGGCACAAACTTCTTGTGCTCACAACTTACTAACTTTGTGGTTGTGCCCACAGACACAACTTCTTGTGCTCACAACGTACTAACTTTGTGATTGCGCCCACAGGCACAACTTCATGTGCTCACAAATTACTAACTTTGTGGTTGTGCCCACAGACACAACTTCTTGAACTCACAACTTACTAACTTTGTGGTTGTGACCACAGACACAACTTCTTGTGCTCACAACTTACTAACTTTGTGGTTGCGCCCACAGGCACAAACTTCTTGTGCTCACAACTTACTAACTTTGTGGTTGTGCCCACAGACACAACTTCTTGTGCTCACAACGTACTAACTTTGTGATTGCGCCCACAGGCACAACTTCTTGGGCTCACAACTTACTAACTTTGTGGTTGTGCCCACAGACACAACTTGAACTTTCATGTGCTCACAAATTACTAGCTTTGTGGTTGTGCCCTGCCCACAGACACAACTTCATGTTCTCACAAATTACTAACTTTGTGGTTGTGCCCACAGACACAACTTCTTGAACTCACAACTTACTAACTTTGTGGTTGTGACCACAGACACAACTTCTTGTGCTCACAACTTACTAACTTTGTGGTTGTGACCACAGACACAACTTCTTGTGCTCACAAATTACTAACTTTGTGGTTGTGCCCACAGACACAACTTCTTGAACTCACAACTTACTAACTTTGTGGTTGTGACCACAGACACAACTTCTTGTGCTCACAACTTACTAACTTTGTGGTTGTGACCACAGACACAACTTCTTGTGCTCACAACTTACTAACTTTGTGGTTGCGCCCACAGGCACAAACTTCTTGTGCTCACAACTTACTAACTTTGTGGTTGTGACCACAGACACAACTCCTTGTGCTCACAACTTACTAACTTTGTGGTTGTGACCACAGACACAACTTCTTGTGCTCACAACTTACTAACTTTGTGGTTGTGACCACAGACACAACTTCTTGTGCTCACAACTTACTAACTTTGTGGTTGCGCCCACAGGCACAAACTTCTTGTGCTCACAACTTACTAACTTTGTGGTTGTGACCACAGACACAACTTCTTGTGCTCACAACTTACTAACCTTGTGGTTGTGTCCACAGGCACAAACTTATTGTGCTCACAACTTACTAACTTTGTGGTTGCGCCCACAGGCACAAACTTCTTGTGCTCACAACTTACTAACTTTGTGGTTGTGACCACAGACACAACTTCTTGTGCTCACAACTTACTAACTTTGTGGTTGCGCCCACAGGCACAAACTTCTTGTGCTCACAACTTACTAACTTTCTGGTTGTGACCACAGACACAACTTACTAACTTTGTGGTTGTGACCACAGACACAACTTACTAACTTTGTGGTTGCGCCCACAGGCACAAACTTCTTGTGCTCACAACTTACTAACTTTGTGGTTGCGCCCACAGGCACAAACTTCTTGTGCTCACAACTTACTAACTTTCTGGTTGTGACCACAGACACAACTTACTAACTTTGTGGTTGTGACCACAGACACAACTTACTAACTTTGTGGTTGCGCCCACAGGCACAAACTTCTTGTGCTCACAACTTACTAACTTTCTGGTTGTGACCACAGACACAACTTACTAACTTTGTGGTTGTGACCACAGACACAACTTACTAACTTTGTGGTTGTGCCCACAGGCACAAACTTCTTGTGCTCACAACTTACTAACTTTGTGGTTGTGACCACAGACACAACTTACTAACTTTGTGGTTGTGACCACAGACACAACTTACTAACTTTGTGGTTGCGCCCACAGGCACAAACTTCTTGTGCTCACAACTTACTAACTTTGTGGTTGCGCCCACAGGCACAAACTTCTTGTGCTCACAACTTACTAACTTTGTGGTTGTGCCCACAGGCACAAACTTCTTGTGCTCACAACTTACTAACTTTGTGGTTGCGCCCACAGGCACAAACTTCTTGTGCTCACAACTTACTAACTTTGTGGTTGTGCCCACAGGCACAAACTTCTTGTGCTCACAACTTACTAACTTTGTGGTTGCGCCCACAGGCACAAACTTCTTGTGCTCACAACTTACTAACTTTGTGGTTGTGCCCACAGGCACAAACTTCTTGTGCTCACAACTTACTAACTTTGTGGTTGCGCCCACAGGCACAAACTTCTTGTGCTCACAACTTACTAACTTTGTGGTTGCGCCCACAGGCACAAACTTATTGTGCTCACAACTTAACTTTGTGGTTGCGCCCACAGGCACAAACTTATTGTGCTCACAACTTACTAACTTTTACTTTGTGGTTGTGACCACAGACACAACTTCTTGTGCTCACAACTTCCTACTAACAAACATATTTTTTATGTTCCACAGGTTGAATTGGAAATATTAGATTTTAATGAATGCGCTCCTGTATTTATTCCCGATTACTATCGCAACACGATCAGTGTTCCAGAAAATGCTCCTCCCTCTCTTGCCTTATTGGGGTCAAGAAGTAAGTTTTTAGAGATGTAGATCATATGAGCCCTAAATACAATGGTTCGCCATTTTTGTATAAGATTTCGATTATCTTAAAGGCCCCACCCCAATAATCCATTTCACTAGGAAAAAATATAAACCCCTAAAATCCAATTCGACAAAATTTGCGGGACAAAATTTGAATGTAACAGTTTTTATTTTATCCTTATGATCAATATACAAAACGATTTCAAGCAAAATGTTCCATTTCATAAGAAACATTTTTATTCTTCTTAGATTGTTACATTTTCTCCCGAATATAGGACTACCCCAAATAATTAAAATATGAGTCTTACTGTTTCCCTATGGAAAAAAGTTATAGGATTGCATTGATTTTAATATAAGAAATTGTGATAATATTTTTGGTGGAATTTCTTAAATTGAATTGAACGTTGAAATTGTATTGGTTTGAAAGACCATCGAAGTAGAAAAGGTTTGCACGTAATTTGTGCAAAATGCATTCATACACTCAAAAGATATTGCAACTTTAGTGTCCGCAAAGCATTCTCAAAAACGGAACTTCATGTTCCGAATTCAATGTTCGGTAATCAAGGAACCCAGTTTTGGTTTATGTATATAATATAGTTAAGACTTTCTACTTAAATAAATAAATATCCCAGATCACTAAATTATTTAACAGAATAATAAATAACTAAACTGTAATCATGAAAACTGATTGAATACGCAATGGAGTTCGTCAATTTATTAGAAAATATTTAAAGTATTATTTTATGACTGAACTGAACTAGGAGTTTAATTTATAAAGGGAGGAATAACATCCTGCTCGTTTCGTGATCATCTGTACCGATACTGCTCGACTTTGTCACTAAGCCCTTTTCAGCGGCATCCAATTCTGATAGCTTAGTATTGACTGACTTGTTAGTACATCTGATTAATATCTTGCTTTCCGCAGTGCGTGTTGAGGATTGCGACACTCCCCTTAACGTGGAGATTAGGGTACAGCACCCCGCCTTCAGGGAAGAGAACGGACAATTATTTCCCAACCCGAATATGATGGATTACGAGTCAGAAGCTGATCATATCTACTCGTTTGTGGTATGTTTCGTATAATAATAATAAATTGTACAATTATATCGACTTTATAATTAGTAAACATATTATTAATATTGTGGTATAATTTAATAATTTATTAACCAGGTAAAGAATACAAGTTTATATGTGTTGGTAACATCAGTACACAAAGAAAAAAGCAACTGTGACTTGTAGATTTACCCCCTCACTCTTGTTATTTTCCGCCTCAGCTGACTGCCATCAGCTGAATACTGCTTGCATGCAACACGGGTTTGCTTATGGCCAAAGGTTCCACAAGGTCAAATGCTCCATGGGTAAAAAATTACACAGGTTCAAAGGTTTCACAGGGTCAAAGGTTTAACAAGATCAAAGGTTCCAACGGGTAAAAAATTCCACAGGTTCAAAGGAGGTTTTAAAGGGTCAAAGGTTTCACAGTGTCAAAGGTTCCACAGGGTCAAAGGTTCCACAGGGTCAAAGGTTCAACAAGGTCAGAGGTTCCACAAGGTCAGAGGTTCCAGAGGGTCAAAGGTTCAACAAGGTAAGAGGTTCCACACGGCCAAAGATTCCACATGATCAAAGGTTCCACAAGGCCAAAGGTACCACAGGGTCAAAGGTTCCACAGGGTCGAAGGTTACACAGGGTCAAAATTTCCACTAGGTCAAAGGTTCCACAAGGCCAAAGGTTCCACAGGGTCGAAGGTTCCACAAGGTCAAAGGTTCCACAGGGTCAAAGGTTTAACAAGGTCAGAGGTTCCACAAGGTCAGAGGTTCCAGAGGGTCAAAGGTTCAACAAGGAAAGAGGTTCCACAAGGCCAAAGGTTCCACACGGTCGAAGGTTACACAGGGTCGAAGGTTACACAGGGTCAAAGGTTACACAGGGTCAAAAGTTCCACAAGGTCAAAGGTTCCAACGGGTAAAAAATTCCACAGGTTCAAAGGTTTTAAAGGGTCAAAGGTTTCACAGTGTCAAAGGTTCTACCTACAGGGTCAAAGGTTCAACAAGGCCAGGGGTTCCACATGTTCAGAGGTTCCAGAGGGTCAAAGGTTTAACAAGGTAAGAGGTTCCACAAGGCCAAAGGTACCACAGGGTCAAAGGTTCCACAGTTCCAACGGGTAAAAAATTCCACAGGTTCAAAGGAGGTTTTAAAGGGTCAAAGGTTTCACAGTGTCAAAGGTTCCACAAGGTCAAAGGTTCCAACGGGTAAAAAATTCCACAGGTTCAAAGGTTTTAAAGGGTCAAAGGTTTCACAGTGTCAAAGGTTAAATGGGGCTAAAAGGTACCACAGGGTCAAAGGTTTTAAAGGGTCAAAGCTTACACAGGGTAAAAGGTGCTACAGGGTTAAAGGTTCCACAAGGTCAAAGGTTCCGCAATGTCAAATGTTCCACAGGGTCCAAGGTTCCACTAGGTCAAAAGTTCCGCAGGGTAAAAGGTGCCACAGGGTCAAAGGTTCCACAGGGTAAAAGGTGCCACAGGGTCAAAGGTTCCACAGCTTCAAAGCTTGCAAAACTACGTCAAAGCTTCCACAAAATGGGTCAGGTTTCACTTTCTATTCACAGGCACTTCACTCGATCTGCTATAAACCTATTTATTTCCCGCGTTATTTTATTCCCCGCGTCAGACTAGAACTTTCCCAAAAACATATCTCAAGTTTACAGATCCCAAAATTTGGAATGAGCTGTCCCCAGGTATTAAAAGTTATCAAGATAAATCGTTATCAACTTATTTAAATTTTAAATATTATATATCGATAACCCTTATGTTGACTCCATGACCTTCTTATATTTTTTACTCTAATTTTCAAGTTCATTTCGCTGGTCTGGTCATAATAATAGATTTAATAAACGTTTAAGTGTGGGGGTGCAAATGTTAACAACTATAACCAACCATACCAACTATGAGTCGTAATAAACGTTTGTGTGGGGGTGCAAATGTTAACAACTATAACCAACCATACCAACTATGAGTCGTAATAAACGTTTGTGTGGGAGTGCAAATGTTAACAACTATAACCAACCATACCAACTATGAGTCGTAATAAACGTTTGTGTGGGGGTGCAAATGTTAACAACTATAACCAACCATACCAACTATGAGTCGTAATAAACGTTTGTGTGGGAGTGCAAATGTTAACAACTATAACCAACCATACCAACTATGAGTCGTAATAAAGGACTTAAAGGATTTAAATTGACATTCTATGTTCGGGTAATTAATAAAATAATATTGATGAGTTTGATAATATTGATAATTGATAATATTTTTTATCATAAAAATCAAGGCTGCCCTTAGTAGTCTTGTGTATATCAACCATCAATTCGGTGTTGTTCAAGTGATTTAGTCAGTGTCCAGGTCTCACCCCCGTATAAAAATACACTTTCCACTGTGGCTCGAAAGAACTTAGTCTTCAGGTGCCTGGAGAGATCTGATTTCCAGATGGTATCCATTTTTGATAGAGCTATACCCAAGACTTTGCTTTACTAATTTTTACATATTTTTTGCTACTCTCTATATCCATGATCCAAGGTATTCGAAGTTTTATATCATTATTACTTTATCAATTGCGGTTAAATCTAATCTTACCTTCATGTTGTGTTAGCCCTTGAATTAATGTGACGCAATTTAGAAACGCGAAGTGGTATACTATATAATATTACTTAATGACAAAAGTTTTAGCTTTACCTTGAATTAATTTTTGGAATAAAGCGAGATAATAATAAGTTTTAACGTTATTATTTTATTTTATTGTTTATTTCAAGGTTTTGGCTATTGATCACGGCAACCCCAGACGAACGGGGACCGCCTCTGTCGAGATAACCGTAGAGGACGCCAACGACGAACCCCCGAAGTTCGACCTCGCCTCGTACAGCGCTGTCGTCGACTCGAGCGCCCGTTCCGGGACGCCGGTCCGGACGTTGACGGCGTACGATCGCGACCAAAACGTCGGGACGACAACCATCAGATACTCGATAACGGCGGGGAGCAGCAACCTATTTAATATCGGTTCATCGAACGGACAAATTACGACCAGCGTAAACGGAGATCAGTTCTCCGAGGATTCCTACTCTCTCACTATACAGGTTCGACTATTCATACTAGAGTTCCTTGCCAGGGGTCCATTCTGTGTTTTGTACACTAAATTTGTAATTTGTAAATTTTTTATGGTTTATTTCTATTATATTTAGTATTGTATACTATGAAAGCTTACCCAAAATACTATTTGTACCTAAATTAACCATGATGAAACACGAATAATTTGTGGACCTAATTTCTTACGTGGTAATCTAAATTCGCTCTCTTAAATGGGACCTATTATACCTATATAGGATAGGAGGTCCCATGTTTTTAGGCCTCAATGCTACAGCTACATAGTACATTTAAGTACATAAGTTTTTATGAACGCTCATGTTAAACATTATCATGTTATGTTGCTTTGACAACAAAATTACTTTTTATCCGGCCACTATTATATTATACGTAACTTTTTATTTATGGAAAAATATGTTATATTTTATATTTTCTGTTTAGGCAAGTGATGGAGAATTTTCCAGCACGACAGAACTCATCGTGAATATTTTGAGAGTGAACATGCATCCACCGATATTCGATAGGTGTCAGACAGCACCGATAGAGATAAGCGAGGACGCACCCCAAGGCACCCGGTTAATCGAAGTGAACGCGCGTGATAGCGACATAGGCATAAATGGTGAAGTAAGTCGTTGGCCTCAAACACTATAACCATTAATTAATAGCACTCCAATTAAATTTAATTTTTTTTAATTTAATAATTTAAAATTTATTTTTAAGCGCCCATTGTCTTAACAATAACCCCACACGCTGATATTCCCTACCGTTATGTCTATATGGCAGAGTGGAATAGCATTGTACCCCAAGTGCCTGATAACTTTATAGAAGTAAAAGTGTCTGACTCTGTACTCCCAGATATTCCCATTGGCGATATCGCCTTTGCAGAAGTGAAGGCTGCTGCAAAGAGCATTAAGACCAATCGTGCCAGTGGAGTAGATGGTGTTCCCCCTGAGGTCTTTAAAATACCTGAGTGTTTAAAGCTCATCTATCCCATCATAGTAGACATGTACCGAACAACAAGAGTCCCACAAGAAATGAAAACAAATAAGTTGGTGCCAGTTCCCAAGAAGGGCAACCTAACACTCTATGGTTCTTTTCGGGGAATCTCATTGATCTCGATTGCTGCAAAGCTATACAATAGAATTCTATTAAATCGCATCAGGGATCCCATTGAGAGACTGCTCCGTGGAAATCAGAATGGGTTCCGTAAAGGTCGTGGGACCATGGAGCCCATTTTGGCACTTAGAAGGATAATTGAAGAGTTATCAAAAAAGAACGACAGGCATCTGGCTGTTATCTTTGTTGACTTCTTCAAGGCCTTTGATTCAGTCTCCCGCTCACGTATGTTCAGCATACTTTCATTATATGGGATTCCTGATGAAATTATTGCAGCAATCAGATCAGTATACGATGGTTCGACAACATTTGTGTCTACTGTTGATGGTGACACTGAACCATTTGAAGTGTTATGGGGCGTCCTCCAGGGAGACACACTTGCACCATTCTTGTTCATAATTGTGGTTGACTATGTTCTACGCATGTCCTTAGATCATCATAATGATGATGGGGTGATGATAACTCCACCTACTGGCTCCAGAAGTCGAGGAAATCCTGCCAAGTACCTAACTGATCTAGACTTTGCTGATGACTTAGGAGTACTCTCAGAATCACTAGAGGGAGCCTAACGGCTCCTCAGCTCATTAGAACATGCTGCTTCTATAGTGTTGGTCTTTTTATTAACTCCAGAAAGACCAAAATTATGACAGTTAACGTTGAAAGTTCTCAGCAAGTCTCTGATCGGATGAGCATAAGCTCAAAAGATGGTATGCTTGAGCATGTGGATGAATTCTGTTACCTGGGATCATGGATCCGGAAGTCAGGTGAGGACCTTCGAATACGTAAGGGAAAGGCATGGGCAGCCTTTAATAGGCTTTCCAGGATTTGGAAGTCACCGAGAATTAATCGGAAACTTAAGGTCCGATTATTTAGAGCAGCAGTAGTTCCAGTACTCCTCTATGGGAGTCCATGCTGGGCTCTAACTGCTGAGGACACCAAATCTCTGGATGGCACATTCACAAGAATGCTACGCCGGGTTCATTGTGTCAAGTACAATGCACACATCTCCAACCAGACACTATATAACATTGGTTCCCCCAAGCTTGACACTAGAACAAAATCGCCTCCGCTTTGCAGGACATTGCTTTCGCCGTGAGGACCAGCCAGTGCATAATCTTGTACTTTGGCAGCCTCATGGAGTGAATAAGCATGGTGGACAACCCATGGCTTTCTTGAGACGCATCTTAAAGGACACTGACCTTGAAGATGCGGATGATCTAGCAAATCTCATGGGTGATAGGGAGTTCTGGCGGCGCAATTTTGTCGACAAGCCGGCACAGCATTCTTAAAAATGCAGCTGCAATGCAGCATGCCGATACTAGTAGTAGTACCCCAAGTTTCTCCTTATATCCAGGTGAAATACTCAATCCTCCAAGATTCCACTTCCAACTCTGTATTTGCCGTCGATGACTCTGGTGTAATTACATTAAGTGGAACTTTAGATCGGGAAACCAAATCTTTCTACACTTTTACCGTCTTAGCCCAGGATAAAGCAACCCAAAATCCAATGCAATCCTACTGTACACTTCAGGTATGTTTATTAATTGTTTGTACAATTCTGACCCGGACAATTACAACCATAAATCACACAATCACACAATTTGTATTTGGAGTTAACGATTTGGCATTTAACTATTATACCGGTCGGTCGATCTATTTTTTACATAAATTTCCTGCAGTGCTGAAGTTACGGAGCCCCTCTGAGGACATGAAATCCTCGTATTTTTCTTAGTATAGATGTCCGCTAACTCAATATACTGAGATAGAAAACACACTAACTCAATATATTGAGTTAGCGGACATGTGTCTTCTAACTCAATATATTGAGTTAGCGGACATGTGTCTTCTAACTCAATATATTGAGTTAGCGGACATGTGTCTTCTAACTCAATATATTGAGTTAGCGGACATGTGTCTTCTAACTCAATATATTGAGTTAGCGGACATGTGTCTTCTAACTCAATATATTGAGTTAGCGGACATGTGTCTTCTAACTCAATATATTGAGTTAGCAGACATGTGTCTTCTAACTCAATATATTGAGTTAGATGACATGTGTCTTCTAACTCAATATATTGAGTTAGCGGACATGTGTCTTCTAACTCAATATATTGAGTTAGCGGACATGTGTCTTCTAACTCAATATATTGAGTTAGCGGACATGTGTCTTCTAACTCAATATATTGAGTTAGCGGACATGTGTCTTCTAACTCAATATATTGAGTTAGCGGACATGTGTCTTCTAACTCAATATATTGAGTTAGCGGACATGTGTCTTCTAACTCAATATATTGAGTTAGCGGACATGTGTCTTCTAACTCAATATATTGAGTTAGCGGACATGTGTCTTCTAACTCAATATATTGAGTTAGCGGACATGTGTCTTCTAACTCAATATATTGAGTTAGCGGACATGTGTCTTCTAACTCAATATATTGAGTTAGCGGACATGTGTCTTCTAACTCAATATATTGAGTTAGCGAGCATGTGTCTTCTAACTCAATATATTGAGTTAGTGGACATGTGTCTTCTATAACTCAATATCACTCAATATCAACGTATGAAGTAGTCATTTTTTTGCAATATCATCGCTTATCTTTAAACAGGTTGATGTGTTGGATGTAAATGATGACGCCCCTAACTTCGTAAACTTCCCTTCGAATATCAACGTTCCCAGATCCATTTCCCAAGGCAGTACTATTTACAATGTAAGTATTAAATGTTCCTTTAGTTCCATATACTGGTGTAACCGCTATCGTGGTTAATGTACTAACATTGGAGTGTGGTTCGTGTGTTAACATTGGGGTGTTGTTCATGTACTAACATTGGAGTGTGGTTGGTGTGTTGTTCATGTACTAACATTGGAGTGTGGTTGGTGTGTTGTTCATGTACTAACATTGTAGTGTGGTTGGTGTGTCAACATTGGGGTGTTGTTCATGTACTAACATTGGAGTGTGGTTGGTTTGTTGTTCATGTACTAACATTGGAGTGTGGTTGGTGTGCCAACATTGGGGTGTTGTTCATGTACTAACATTGGAGTGTGGTTGGTGTGTTAACATTGGGGTGTTGTTCATGTACTACCATTTGAGTGTGATTGGTGTGTTAACATTGGGGTTTGTTTAAGTACTAACATTGGAGTGTGGTTGATGTACTAACATTGGAGTGTGGTTGATGTACTAACATTGGAGTGTGGTTGATGTACTAACATTGGAGTGTATTTGATGTACTAACATTGGAGTGTGTTTAATTTACTAACATTGGGGTGTGGTTGATGTACTAACATTGGAGTGTGGTTGATGTACTAACATTGTAGTGTATTTGATGTACTAACATTGGAGTGTGGTTGATGTACTAACATTAGAGTGTGGTTGATGTACTAACATTGGAGTGTATTTGATGTACTAACATTGGAGTGTGGCTGATGTACTAACATTGGAGTGTGTTTGATGTACTAACATTGGAGTGTGGCTGATGTACTAACATTGGAGTGTGGCTGATGTACTAACATTGGAGTGTGTTTAATTTACTAACATTGGAGTGTTGTTGATGTACTAACATTGGAGTGTGGTTGATATACTAACATTGGAGTGTGGTTGATTTACTAACATTGGAGTGTGGTTGATGTACTAACATTGGAGTGTGGTTGATTTACTAACATTGGAGTGTGGTTGATGTACTAACTAACATTGGAGTGTATTAGATGTACTAACATTGGAGTGTGTTTGATTTACTAACATTGGTGTGTGTTTGATTTACTAACATTGGAGTGTGGTTGTTGTACTAACATTGGAGTATGTTTGATTTACTAACATTGGAGTGTGTTTGATTTACTAACATTGGAGTGTGGTTGATTTACTAACATTGGAGTGTGGTTGATGTACTAACATTGGAGTGTGGTTGATTTACTAACATTGGAGTGTGGTTGATGTACTAACTAACATTGGAGTGTATTAGATGTACTAACATTGGAGTGTGTTTGATTTACTAACATTGGAGTGTGTGTAATTTACTAACATTGGTGTGTGTTTGATTTACTAACATTGGAGTGTGGTTGTTGTACTAACATTGGAGTATGTTTGATTTACTAACATTGGAGTGTGTTTGATTTACTAACATTGGAGTGTGGTTGATTTACTAACATTGGAGTGTGGTTGATGTACTAACATTGGAGTGTGGTTGATTTACTAACATTGGAGTGTGGTTGATGTACTAACTAACATTGGAGTGTATTAGATGTACTAACATTGGAGTGTGTTTGATTTACTAACATTGGAGTGTGTGTAATTTACTAACATTGGAGTGTGTTTGATGTACTAACATTGGAGTGTGGTTGATTTACTAACATTGGAGTGTGGTTGATGTACTAACATTGGAGTGTGGTTGATGTACTAACATTGGAGTGTGTTTGATGTACTAACATTGGAGTGTGGCTGATGTACTAACATTGGAGTGTGGTTAATGTACTAACATTGGAGTGTGGTTGATTTACTAACATTGGAGTGTGGTTGATGTACTAACATTGGAGTGTGGTTGATTTACTAACATTGGAGTGTGGTTGATGTACTAACATTGGAGTGTGTTTGATTTACTAACATTGGAGTGTGGTTGATTTACTAACATTGGAGTGTGGTTGATGTACTAACATTGGAGTGTGGTTGATGTACTAACATTGGAGTGTGGTTGATTTACTAACATTGGAGTGTGGTTGATGTACTAACATTGGAGTGTGGTTGATTTACTAACATTGGAGTGTGGTTGATGTACTAACATTGGAGTGTAGTTGATTTACTAACATTGGAGTGTGGTTGATGTACTAACATTGGAGTGTGTTTGATTTACTAACATTGGAGTGTGGTTGATGTACTAACATTGGAGTGTGGTTGATGTACTAACATTGGAGTGTGTTTGATGTACTAACATTGGAGTGTGGCTGATGTACTAACATTGGAGTGTGGTTGATGTACTAACATTGGAGTGTGGTTGATGTACTAACATTGGAGTGTGGTTGATTTACTAACATTGGAGTGTGGTTGATGTACTAACATTGGAGTGTGGTTGATGTACTAACATTGGAGTGTGTTTGATGTACTAACATTGGAGTGTGGTTGATGTACTAACATTGGAGTTTGGTTGATGTACTAACATTGGAGTGTGGCTGATGTACTAACATTGGAGTGTGGTTGATGTACTAACATTGGAGTGTGTTTGATGTACTAACATTGGAGTGTGGCTGATGTACTAACATTGGAGTGTGGTTGATGTACTAACATTGGAGTGTGGTTGATGTACTAACATTGGAGTGTGGTTGATTTACTAACATTGGAGTATGGTTGATGTACTAACATTGGAGTGTGGTTGATGTACTAACATTGGAGTGTGTTTGATGTACTAACATTGGAGTGTGGTTGATGTACTAACATTGGAGTGTGGTTGATGTACTAACATTGGAGTGTGGTTGATGTACTAACATTGGAGTGTGTTTGATGTACTAACATTGGAGTGTGGTTGATGTATTAACATTGGAGTGTGGTTGATGTACTAACATTGGAGTGTGGCTGATGTACTAACATTGGAGTGTGGTTGATGTACTAACATTGGAGTGTGGTTGATGTACTAACATTGGAGTGTGTTTGATGTACTAACATTGGAGTGTGTTTGATGTACTAACATTGGAGTGTGGCTGATGTACTAACATTGGAGTGTGGTTGATGTACTAACAATGGAGTGTGGTTGATGTACTAACATTGGAGTGTGGTTGATTTACTAACATTGCAGTGTGGTTGATGTACTAACATTGGAGTGTGTTTGATGTACTGACATTGGAGTGTGGCTGATGTACTAACATTGGAGTGTGGTTGATGTACTAACATTGGAGTGTGGTTGATGTACTAACATTGGAGTGTGTTTGATGTACTAACATTGGAGTGTGGCTGATGTACTAACATTGGAGTGTGGTTGATGTACTAACATTGGAGTGTGTTTGATGTACTAACATTGGAGTGTGTTTGATGTACTAACATTGGAGTGTGGCTGATGTACTAACATTGGAGTGTGGTTGATGTACTAACATTGGAGTGTGGTTGATGTACTAACATTGGAGTGTGGTTGATGTACTAACATTGGAGTGTGGTTGATTTACTAACATTGGAGTGTGGTTGATGTACTAACATTGGAGTGTGTTTGATGTACTAACATTGGAGTGTGGCTGATGTACTAACATGGGAGTGTGGTTGATGTACTAACATTGGAGTGTGGTTGATGTACTAACATTGGAGTGTGGTTGATTTACTAACATTGGAGTGTGGTTGATGCACTAACATTGGAGTGTGGTTGATTTACTAACATTGGAGTGTGGTTGATGTACTAACATTGGAGTGTGTTTGATGTACTAACATTGGAGTGTGGTTGATGTACTAACATTGGAGTGTGGTTGATTTACTAACATTGGAGTGTGTTTGATGTACTAACATTGGAGTGTGGCTGATGTACTAACATTGGAGTGTGGCTGATGTACTAACATTGGAGTGTGGTTGATTTACTAACATTGGAGTGTGGTTGATGTACTAACATTGGAGTGTGGCTGATGTACTAACATTGGAGTGTGTTTGATGTACTAACATTGGAGTGTGGTTGATGTACTAACATTGGAGTGTGGTTGATTTACTAACATTGGAGTGTGTTTGATGTACTAACATTGGAGTGTGGCTGATGTACTAACATTGGAGTGTGGCTGATGTACTAACATTGGAGTGTGGCTGATGTACTAACATTGGAGTGTGTTTGATGTACTAACATTGGAGTGTGGCTGATGTACTAACGTTGGAGTGTGGCTGATGTACTAACATTGGAGTGTGGCTGATGTACTAACATTGGAGTGTGGCTGTTGTACTAACATTGGAGTGTGGTTGATGTACTAACATTGGAGTGTGGTTGATTTACTAACATTGGAGTGTGTTTGATGTACTAACATTGGAGTGTGGTTGATGTACTAACATTGGAGTGTGGTTGATTTACTAACATTGGAGTGTGTTTGATGTACTAACATTGGAGTGTGGCTGATGTACTAACATTGGAGTGTGGCTGATGTACTAACATTGGAGTGTGGCTGATGTACTAACATTGGAGTGTGGCTGATGTACTAACATTACAGTATGTTTGGTGAGCTGCATTACACTGTAACCATTACTGACACGAACCAATTTGTTTCAGTTTGTTGCCACGGACAACGACATAAGTACTTCCAATGATATAAGATTCGATATAGGCGAAAGCAATAATGAAGTCAAGCAATATTTCTCCATGAGCTCTAACGGCGCTTTATCGGCGTCTAGGAATTTGAACGAAATCCCTCAAGGAAGAACTTACACACTCAGGTAAATATCGCCACGATACACAGACAGTTCCACCCCATACTCGCTTGAAACACAGACAGTGTGCTCAGATTTTATTGTAATAAAACCGCTTGGTCGACTAAAATATACCCTATGTCAATGAGTCTGGGATTAAGGTGGGGTGAACTTCGTCGTTTAGGTCTAGTTGGGCTACGAGTACTACAGTACACAGCTAAATATCTGGAGTTTAGATTCATAATAATTAATAATGTCTAAAAGTCCATGTATACACCTTTTTACTTATAATAATTGCTGATATTATGAACATTTTTAATATAATCATTAATATTAATCATTAATAAATTCAAATGTGTTATTTTTTTAAGTGAGTGGATACGATGTTGAAGCCATGTTTTTTTAGATTTGAGCATAAGGAGTACAACATTAAAAAAATTAAATTTTTGCTTTATTTTTCTAGAAATAATTCCAAAATATTCGAATTAAAATCTTTAAGTCCATTTTCTGAGGAATCACTTTTTTGAATGAAAAAACTAAAGGCCAAAAATGATCAAATTAAGCTGTAATTTGGAACACACCTTCTAGAGTATATACCTCATATTGGTATTGTATTGACAAAATTTTAAAATTTTAACATGAAGTTGATAGTCACAGGCGAAATTTTTTTTTACCCATTTTATATATTTTTCAAATTTTGCGGTACAAAATATAAGAAAACATTGGGGTGAGATATTAAAATTCGCTCAATACAATTTTTAGGTTAACCAAATGCTGGTTCTTAATACAAAATTTTGGGACTCTAACATGAATTCCTTCTGACCCTTTGCATTTTGAAAATTTTTTGCATTTTTGAAAAAAAATTATTTTTCCAAAATTTTTGTTTTTTTCAATCTATGATAAATATTTTTCCAAGAAATCACATTGTTGTGCCTAATAAATTGCAGAAATTATTGAAAATCTAAAATTGTTGGTTATGCGATTCTCCCCTTAATGCAAACTACCTGGGATAACGAAATGTCGCCACCGTGTATGGGCAAAGCCTCAAATGTAAAAAAGGCCTAACTACAAAAAAAAGGTGCATTTTAGAATGTCATTTAAATCTTTAAGATTTATCTGCTATACTGAATTGATTTAAGATTCTCGAGATATTGCACAAAATCTTTTTTAATATCACCTTTTTTCCATAGCTTGTCTCCCTATAGGGTCTAGCCGTCTGGGGCCGTAAAACTCTACAGTGTTTAAACGGGTTGGGGCCGGTGTTTAAACGGGTTCCTGATCCCGAAAAAAGGGGATCCCGGCAATTAATGCAATCCCGGTCCCGATCCCGACATTAGACAAACACTAGTTAGTTGGGACCGGGTCTTTTCTGAATGTACACTTTCTAAACTTTTTCATAGATCAGATATACTGTCTTTTATTTTATGAATGCGGAGAATTCCTTGAGAATATGAGCTATCAAAGATTAGACATACAGACCGACCGACAGACAGACGCGAGGTTGAGTCAGCCGTAGCCGTATTCTAAACCCGCTTACTTTCGTGGCTCGCCTCACAATAATTTGATAGCAAAGCAGAAAATGGAATATGTTTGGAAAATATAATATCATTATAATGTGTCAGTCAATCTAAAACACCGCCTGTCGGTCGTAGTTGGTATATTATATTGTGTTGATGCCCTCCCCCCCAGGGTTCGAGCGTCTGACAACGGGAGTCCCCCCAAATCGTTGTCCCGTGATGTAACAATGACGATGGTGGAATCGGTTTACCAACCCCCAATATTCACTACCAGTTTGGCTCAGCAATACCAAATAAGCGAAACACAGGATGTAAGTAATGAGATTTTTCGTTATGACGTCACTATAGACGATGTTATACATTTTATACGCAGTTACTCATACTTCGCAGTGTTACACAAACTGAAACTGTTACATTCCGTTACCCTCATTGTTATTCTATCACACACTGTTACACTCACTGAGTACTGTCATTGGTTCTGTAATTGTTTCAGGTGGATAAACCTATTGCTAACATCTGCGCCAGACCTTCTGAAGGCGATGGAACTATCAAATTCAGTTTACTTCTAAGATCGGATGCCGATGACTCACTGGATGTAAGTGTGTCGTTTTATTAAAGGCGATGTTTTTTTGTAGGCGTTTTAGTAATTAAGTTACTTTGTTCAGTAATCCAAACTCATGAGACTGATTGATCTCTTGCTGTTTTTCATGTATCCCATTATGCCCATATCCCAAGTAATCAGTATACTTTATTTCACTTTCGCTTTCAGACTAATTTCCGATTGTTGCCGAACTTGGAGCAAAGGAATTGCGTCGAATTGCAATTGAGAAAAGAAGCGTCAACCATGTTCCCCTCCCAAGTGGCGTCCGTAACTGTAAAACTGCGTCTATCGATAGAAGACACATCCCTGGACGGAGCCGGGGCAATAACATACGGTGAAGTTGAGGTGATCATTCAGGACGCGAATAACCAGGTTAGCTAAACTCGCTCAACAACCATTGGGTCGCCTACGGCCGATTTCGAGTAAATAATTTTCAATTAAAATACTCTATTCATTAATAATCATTTATTATTGAAATATATCTAATTTACCACTCAGCCTAGTGTTCATATTAAATAAAGTTAATTTCACAGAGGGATATTTATTACTTTATTTCCCGCTGGTTTAGTTTGTCCACTTCTTTGCGGTTTCCTATGAATAGTTCCACTTATAGAGATTATTAAACTCGGATTTAATTCGGTAATAGTAGGTATTCTTATAAATATCTGTTAGACTCCTTTTTTTAAATATATCTTTATTCATTTTCCTTACAGGTTCCACTGTTCGTTTTGGATACAACTGATGACGCCTATTCGCAGACGATCCCAGAGAACGTCCCTATTGGCTCCCACGTTGTGACAGTTCGGGCACAGGATAGGGATTACGGCCCGAACGCTGATTTCCAGTACAGAATTCATCAGGTTTTCCGTCTTTTATATTTTGATATATAAATTCTACTTTTGTTCTATTTAAATTTAACTCTGATACGGCCGGCGAACGGAATGTTACTTTCATTAATGGTCGTTTATTTTACAGGATGGTCCAGACGGGGATGGTTCGTACTTCAGTGTCGACAGAACCGGCGTGGTTAAAACCGCTCGAACGTTCGATCGCGAAACCAAAGATGTTTATGTGATTACCGTTATAACAAGTGATAATGCCCAAAACACAGACCGGGCACAAGTGAGTATACCAGTAACCTGCTACACAGACCGGGGCACATGGTATGCGCAGGGCACTGTCCTTTTTGATACTGGACCTTTTTTTTATGTCAGGTCACTGCGTTCATATTTTAAGCATATGGACACTAGTTTTTTGTTTTCATGTTCAAGATATATATTATATATATATATTTAGGTAACTGTCCGTATTAGAATGGACACTTTTTCCGTTTAGGTCACTATCCGTATTAGAATGGACACTTTCCGTTTAGGTCACTATCCGTATTAGAATGGACACTTTCAGTTTAGGTCACTGTCCGTATTAGAATGGACACTTTCAGTTTAGGTCACTGTCTGTATAAAGCATGATGGACACTTTTTCCGTTTAGGTCACTGTCTGTATTAGAATGGACACTTTTTCCGTTTAGGTCACTGTCCGTATTAGAATGGACACTTTCAGTTTAGGTCACTGTCTGTATAAAGCATGATGGACACTTTTTCCGTTTAGGTCACTGTCTGTATTAGAATGGACACTTTTTCCGTTTAGGTCACTGTCTGTATTAGAATGGACACTTTTTCCGTTTAGGTCACTGTCCGTATTAGAATGGACACTTTCAGTTTAGGTCACTGTCCGTATTAGAATGGACACTTTTTCCGTTTAGGTCACTGTCTGTATTAGAATGGACACTTTTTCCGTTTAGGTCACTGTCCGTATAAAGCATGATGGACACTTTTTCCGTTTAGGTCACTGTCTGTATTAGAATGGAAACTTTCAGTTTAGGTCACTGTCCGTATTAGAATGGACACTTTTTCCGTTTAGGTCACTGTCCGTATAAAGCATGATGGACACTTTTTCCGTTTAGGTCACTGTCCGTATTAGAATGGACACTTTCAGTTTAGGTCACTGTCTGTATTAGAATGGACACTTTTTCCGTTTAGGTCACTGTCTGTATTAGCATGGACACTTTTTCCGTTTAGGTCACTGTCTGTATTAGAATGGACACTTTCAGTTTAGGTCACTGTCCGTATTAGAATGGACACTTTCAGTTTAGGTCACTGTCTGTATAAAGCATGATGGACACTTTTTCCGTTTAGGTCACTGTCTGTATTAGAATGGAAACTTTCAGTTTAGGTCACTGTCCGTATTAGAATGGACACTTTTTCCGTTTAGGTCACTGTCCGTATTAGAATGGACACTTTCCGTTTAGGTCACTGTCCGTATTAGAATGGACACTTTCAGTTTAGGTCACTGTCCGTATTAGAATGGACACTTTTTCCGTTTAGGTCACTGTCTGTATTAGAATGGACACTTTTTCCGTTTAGGTCACTGTCTGTATAAAGCATGATGGACACTTTTTCCGTTTAGGTCACTGTCTGTATTAGAATGGAAACTTTCAGTTTAGGTCACTGTCCGTATTAGAATGGACACTTTTTCCGTTTAGGTCACTGTCCGTATTAGAATGGACACTTTCAGTTTAGGTCACTGTCTGTATAAAGCATGATGGACACTTTTTCCGTTTAGGTCACTGTCTGTATTAGAATGGACACTTTCAGTTTAGGTCACTGTCCGTATTAGAATGGACACTTTCAGTTTAGGTCACTGTCTGTATAAAGCATGATGGACACTTTTTCCGTTTAGGTCACTGTCCGTATTAGAATGGACACTTTCAGTTTAGGTCACTGTCTGTATTAGAATGGACACTTTTTCCGTTTAGGTCACTGTCTGTATTAGCATGGACACTTTTTCCGTTTAGGTCACTGTCTGTATTAGAATGGACACTTTCAGTTTAGGTCACTGTCCGTATTAGAATGGACACTTTCAGTTTAGGTCACTGTCTGTATAAAGCATGATGGACACTTTTTCCGTTTAGGTCACTGTCTGTATTAGAATGGAAACTTTCAGTTTAGGTCACTGTCCGTATTAGAATGGACACTTTTTCCGTTTAGGTCACTGTCCGTATTAGAATGGACACTTTCCGTTTAGGTCACTGTCCGTATTAGAATGGACACTTTCAGTTTAGGTCACTGTCCGTATTAGAATGGACACTTTTTCCGTTTAGGTCACTGTCTGTATTAGAATGGACACTTTTTCCGTTTAGGTCACTGTCTGTATAAAGCATGATGGACACTTTTTCCGTTTAGGTCACTGTCTGTATTAGAATGGAAACTTTCAGTTTAGGTCACTGTCCGTATTAGAATGGACACTTTTTCCGTTTAGGTCACTGTCCGTATTAGAATGGACACTTTTTCCGTTTAGGTCACTGTCCGTATTAGAATGGACACTTTCCGTTTAGGTCACTGTCCGTATTAGCATGGACACTTTTTCCGTTTAGGTCACTGTCTGTATTAGAATGGACACTTTCAGTTTAGGTCACTGTCCGTATTAGAATGGACACTTTTTCCGTTTAGGTCACTGTCCGTATTAGAATGGACACTTTCCGTTTAGGTCACTGTCCGTATTAGCATGGACACTTTTTCCGTTTAGGTCACTGTCTGTATTAGAATGGACACTTTCAGTTTAGGTCACTGTCCGTATTAGAATGGACACTTTCAGTTTAGGTCACTGTCTGTATAAAGCATGATGGACACTTTTTCCGTTTAGGTCACTGTCTGTATTAGAATGGAAACTTTCAGTTTAGGTCACTGTCTGTATTAGAATGGAAACTTTCAGTTTAGGTCACTGTCCGTATTAGAATGGACACTTTTTCCGTTTAGGTCACTGTCTGTATTAGAATGGACACTTTCAGTTTAGGTCACTGTCCGTATTAGAATGGACACTTTCAGTTTAGGTCACTGTCTGTATAAAGCATGATGGACACTTTTTCCGTTTAGGTCACTGTCTGTATTAGAATGGAAACTTTCAGTTTAGGTCACTGTCCGTATTAGAATGGACACTTTTTCCGTTTAGGTCACTGTCTGTATTAGAATGGACACTTTCAGTTTAGGTCACTGTCCGTATTAGAATGGACACTTTCAGTTTAGGTCACTGTCTGTATAAAGCATGATGGACACTTTTTCCGTTTAGGTCACTGTCTGTATTAGAATGGAAACTTTCAGTTTAGGTCACTGTCCGTATTAGAATGGACACTTTTTCCGTTTAGGTCACTGTCTGTATTAGAATGGACACTTTTTCCGTTTAGGTCACTGTCTGTATAAAGCATGATGGACACTTTTTCCGTTTAGGTCACTGTCTGTATTAGAATGGAAACTTTCAGTTTAGGTCACTGTCCGTATTAGAATGGACACTTTTTCCGTTTAGGTCACTGTCCGTATTAGAATGGACACTTTTTCCGTTTAGGTCACTGTCCGTATTAGAATGGACACTTTCCGTTTAGGTCACTGTCCGTATTAGCATGGACACTTTTTCCGTTTAGGTCACTGTCTGTATTAGAATGGACACTTTCAGTTTAGGTCACTGTCCGTATTAGAATGGACACTTTCAGTTTAGGTCACTGTCTGTATAAAGCATGATGGACACTTTTTCCGTTTAGGTCACTGTCTGTATTAGAATGGAAACTTTCAGTTTAGGTCACTGTCCGTATTAGAATGGACACTTTTTCCGTTTAGGTCACTGTCCGTATTAGAATGGACACTTTCCGTTTAGGTCACTGTCCGTATTAGAATGGACACTTTCAGTTTAGGTCACTGTCCGTATTAGAATGGACACTTTTTCCGTTTAGGTCACTGTCTGTATTAGAATGGACACTTTCAGTTTAGGTCACTGTCCGTATTAGAATGGACACTTTCAGTTTAGGTCACTGTCTGTATAAAGCATGATGGACACTTTTTCCGTTTAGGTCACTGTCTGTATTAGAATGGAAACTTTCAGTTTAGGTCACTGTCCGTATTAGAATGGACACTTTTTCCGTTTAGGTCACTGTCCGTATTAGAATGGACACTTTCCGTTTAGGTCACTGTCCGTATTAGAATGGACACTTTCAGTTTAGGTCACTGTCCGTATTAGAATGGACACTTTTTCCGTTTAGGTCACTGTCTGTATTAGAATGGACACTTTTTCCGTTTAGGTCACTGTCCGTATTAGAATGGACACTTTTTCCGTTTAGGTCACTGTCCGTATTAGAATGGACACTTTCCGTTTAGGTCACTGTCCGTATTAGCATGGACACTTTTTCCGTTTAGGTCACTGTCTGTATTAGAATGGACACTTTCAGTTTAGGTCACTGTCCGTATTAGAATGGAAACTTTCAGTTTAGGTCACTGTCCGTATTAGAATGGACACTTTTTCCGTTTAGGTCACTGTCCGTATTAGAATGGAAACTTTCAGTTTAGGTCACTGTCCGTATTAGAATGGACACTTTCCGTTTAGGTCACTGTCCGTATTAGCATGGACACTTTTTCCGTTTAGGTCACTGTCCGTATTAGAATGGACACTTTCCGTTTAGGTCACTGTCCGTATTAGAATGGACACTTTCAGTTTAGGTCACTGTCCGTATTAGAATGGACACTTTTTCCGTTTAGGTCACTGTCTGTATTAGAATGGACACTTTCAGTTTAGGTCACTGTCTGTATAAAGCATGATGGACACTTTTTCCGTTTAGGTCACTGTCTGTATTAGAATGGAAACTTTCAGTTTAGGTCACTGTCCGTATTAGAATGGACACTTTTTCCGTTTAGGTCACTGTCCGTATTAGAATGGACACTTTCCGTTTAGGTCACTGTCCGTATTAGAATGGACACTTTCAGTTTAGGTCACTGTCCGTATTAGAATGGACACTTTTTCCGTTTAGGTCACTGTCTGTATTAGAATGGACACTTTTTCCGTTTAGGTCACTGTCCGTATAAAGCATGATGGACACTTTTTCCGTTTAGGTCACTGTCTGTATTAGAATGGAAACTTTCAGTTTAGGTCACTGTCCGTATTAGAATGGACACTTTTTCCGTTTAGGTCACTGTCCGTATTAGAATGGACACTTTTTCCGTTTAGGTCACTGTCCGTATTAGAATGGACACTTTCCGTTTAGGTCACTGTCCGTATTAGCATGGACACTTTTTCCGTTTAGGTCACTGTCTGTATTAGAATGGACACTTTCAGTTTAGGTCACTGTCCGTATTAGAATGGACACTTTCAGTTTAGGTCACTGTCTGTATAAAGCATGATGGACACTTTTTCCGTTTAGGTCACTGTCTGTATTAGAATGGAAACTTTCAGTTTAGGTCACTGTCCGTATTAGAATGGACACTTTTTCCGTTTAGGTCACTGTCTGTATTAGAATGGACACTTTCAGTTTAGGTCACTGTCCGTATTAGAATGGACACTTTCAGTTTAGGTCACTGTCCGTATTAGAATGGACACTTTCAGTTTAGGTAACTATCTGTATTAGAATTGATACTTTTTCCGTTTAGGTCACTGTCCATATAAGCGATATCAACGATCACCCTCCAGAGTTCAAAGAAGATTTATACGAGGTGACAATACCGGAGGACAGAGAGAAAGGTTCTCTTATTTTGAACCTTCCCGTTGAAGATAAAGACTTGAAGGAGACTGGAGTCCGCTCCTTCAGCATTCTTTCAGGGAATTCTGACGGCCTTTTCCGAGTCGATAATCAGGGAAATCTTTTGGTAGCCCAAAAACTCGACTACGAGATAAGATGCCGAGTAAGTTGGTCGCCTTTACATACTTTAGTTGGGGGAATATTGCAACACAAACTCAGTGCGAACCTTACCCTACAGTTCCGGTACAGTCCAGCGTTGCCTTAAGTACTGTGACAACTCTGAAACTTTGATCGTGAATTTAGAAGGAAATTCTAGCGAAAGTGAAATTCTCTGTAGTTTTCAAAACTTTCTAAACTTGTTATAAACTATTTCTGGTACCGGTATATCAAATATCAATTCAATTTATTCGAGCCGTTGCTGAGATAATCGACACTCAAACATTGATCCGACAGACAGGCAGATTGCCTATTTGGCCCGTACTGAACTATGTATGTCAGCCACAAAGTTAAAAAGTGATATCCAGCGCAAATTGGTCGCTTATGAAATAAAATTTTGTATATTTTACATTCGAATATATTTTGCAGTACGATTTGACTGTGCAATCATCAGATGGGTTGAATTCCGATACCACTCAGGTTATAGTCACACTGGAGAACACAAACGACCAAATACCGGTATTTATTCAAACGAATCCCCAGGGGAAGGTGGAGGAAGGGCAACGAACTAATCCTGGGCCCGGGAATTTTATCCAAGTCCAAGCAAACGACCCGGATTGTCGGCGTGGGACCAACACCCAGTGTGAGAGTTTTAAGTAAGTTCAAATATAATATTAATTATTACTTAGCTTGATTCTTAATTCGTTGTACTTAAATTATGACTAGTGAAGCCAGGTAGAGTTGTAAAACAAACTGGCTAACCTCCGGGATCGAACCCAATACCTGCCGTCACCGATCGATCAATGAGCAAACACAAGAATTACATTCTTTCCTTCTTTTCTACTAGTGGGGTCGCTTAAGGCTGAAATATAGCAAAATCGTTAATTGCTGGACAAAAGCATAAAAATGTGACTATATATGTAAAAACTAGACTATATATACAACAACTAGACTATATTATACCTATACATATCTCTAATAAAGAGGCAGTTTCGTTGTTAACTCATTAAATAAACTTAAACTTTTTTTTGCAGTCCAAACGACCCTATCTGCGATATCCGGTATTCTATTGATACTAATTCCGAAGCCCACAACTTTTTTGACGTGGACGATAATGGTTATCTGTATGTAAAGAGTCCACTAGATTACGAGTCACAAAAGCAATGGAATTTCCACGTCCGGGCTGTAGACAACGGAGGACGGGTTCGTTATGTTATATATATTAATTTGGGGACTTGCTGACTGGTTGATACCCGGTAGACAGGGCCACAACCTGCAGACAGGGTGACAACCTGCAGACAGGGTGACAACCTGCAGACAGGGTGACAACCTGTAGACAGGGTGACAACCTGTAGACAGGGTGACAACCTGCAGACAGGGTGACAACCTGCAGACAGGGTGACAACCTGTAGACAGGGTGACAACCTGCAGACAGGGTGACAACCTGCAGACAGGGTGACAACCTGCAGACAGGGTGACAACCTGTAGACAGGGTGTCCAGTTGTTGACAGGGTGACAACCTGCAGACAGGGTGACAACGTGCTGACAGGGTGACAACCTGCAGACAGGGTGACAACCTGCAGACAGGGTGACAACCTGTAGACAGGGTGACAACCTGTAGACAGGGTGACAACCTGCAGACAGGGTGACAACCTGTAGACAGGGTGTCCAGTTGTTGACAGGGTGACAACCTGCAGACAGGGTGACAACGTGCTGACAGGGTGACAACCTGCAGACAGGGTGACAAGTTGTTGACAGGGTGACAACCTGCAGACAGGGTGACAACCTGTAGACAGGGTGTCCAGTTGTTGACAGGGTGACAACCTGCAGACAGGGTGACAACGTGCTGACAGGGTGACAACCTGTAGACAGGGTGACAACCTGCAGACAGGGTGACAACCTGTAGACAGGGTGTCCAGTTGTTGACAGGGTGACAACCTGCAGACAGGGTGACAACGTGCTGACAGGGTGACAACCTGCAGACAGGGTGACAAGTTGTTGACAGGGTGACAACCTGCAGACAGGGCCACAACCAGCAGACATGGTGACAACCTGCAGACTGGGTGACAACCTGCAGACAGGGTGACCAGTTGTTGACAGGGTGACAACCTGCAGACAGGATGACAACGTGCTGACAGGGTGACAACCTGCAGACAGGGTGACAAGTTGTTGACAGGGTGACAACCTGCAGACAGGGCCACAACCAGCAGACATGGTGACAACCTGCAGACTGGGTGACAACCTGCAGACAGGGTGACAACCTGTAGACAGGGTGACAACCTGTAGACAGGGTGTCCAGTTGTTGACAGGGTGACAACCTGCAGACAGGGTGACAACGTGCTGACAGGGTGACAACCTGCAGACAGGGTGACAACCTGCAGACAGGGTGACCAGTTGTTGACAGGGTGACAACCTGCAGACAGGGCCACAACCAGCAGACATGGTGACAACCTGCAGACTGGGTGACAACCTGCAGACAGGGTGACCAGTTGTTGACAGGGTGACAACCTGCAGACAGGATGACAACGTGCTGACAGGGTGACCATAGTTGTTGACAGGGTGACAACCTGCAGACAGGGCCACAACCAGCAGACATGGTGACAACCTGCAGACTGGGTGACAACCTGCAGACAGGGTGACCAGTTGTTGACAGGGTGACAACCTGCAGACAGGATGACAACGTGCTGACAGGGTGACCATAGTTGTTGACAGGGTGACAACCTGCTGACATGGTGACAACGTGCTGACAGGGTGACAACCTGCCGACAAGGTGACCAGCTGTTGACAGGGTGACAACCTGCAGACAAGGTGACAACCTGCTACAGGGTGACAACCTGCCGACAGGGTGACAACGTGCCGACAGGGTGACAACCTGCAGATAGGGTGACCAGCTGCTGACAGGGTGACAACCTGCTGACAGGGTGACAACCTGCCGACAGGGTGACAACCTGCAGACAGGGTGACCATAGTTGTTGACAGGGTGACAACCTGCTGACATGGTGACAACGTGCTGACAGGGTGACAACCTGCCGACAAGGTGACCAGCTGTTGACAGGGTGACAACCTGCAGACAAGGTGACAACCTGCTACAGGGTGGCAACCTGCCGACAGGGTGATATCCTGCAGACAGGGTGACCAGTTGTTGACAGGGTGACAACCTGCTGACAGGGTGACAACCTGCCGACATGGTGACAACCTGCCCTCAGGGTGACAACCTGCAGACAGGGTGACAACCTGCAGACAGGGTGACCAGTTGTTGACAGGATGACAACGTGCTGACAGGGTGACAACCTGCCAACAGGGTGACCATCTGTTGACAGGGTGACAACCTGCAGACAAGGTGACAACCTGCTGACAGGGTGACAATCTGCCGACAGGGTGACAACCTGCAGATAGGGTGACCAGCTGCTGACAGGGTGACAACCTGCAGACAGGGTGACCAGCTGTTGACAGGGTGACAACCTGCTGACATGGTGACAACGTGCTGACAGGGTGACAACCTGCCGGCAGGGTGACCAGCTGTTGACAGGGTGACAACCTGCAGACAAGGTGACAACCTGCTGACAGGGTGACAACCTGCCGTCATCGTGTCAACCTGCAGACAGGGTGACCAGCTGTTGACAGGGTGACAACCTGCCGACAGCGTGACAACCTGCTGACATGGTGACAACCTGTCGACAACGTGACAACCTGTCGACATGGTGACGACCTGCAGGCAGGGTTATAACCTGCCGACAGGCTGACCAGTTGTTGACAGGGTGACAACCTGCAGACAGGGTCACAACCTGCAGACAGGGTCACAACCTGCAGACAGGTTGTCCAGTTGTTGACAGGGTGACAACCTGCAGACAGGGTGACAACGTGCTGACAGGGTGACAACCTGCAGTCAGGGTGACCAGTTGTTGACAGGGTGACAACCTGCAGACAGGGCCACAACCTGCAGACAGGGTGACAATCTGCAGACAGGGTGTCCAGTTGTTGACAGGGTGACAACCTGCAGACAGGGTGACAACGTGCTGACAGGGTGACAACCTGCAGACAGGGTGACAAGTTGTTGACAGGGTGACAACCTGCAGACAGGGCCACAACCTGCAGACATGGTGACAACCTGCAGACAGGGTGACCAGTTGTTGACAGGGTGACAACGTGCTGACAGGGTGACAACCTGCAGACAGGGTGACCATAGTTGATGACAGGGTGACAACCTGCTGACATGGTGACAACGTGCTGACAGGGTGACAACCTGCCGACAAGGTGACCAGCTGTTGACAGGGTGACAACCTGCAGACAAGGTGACAACCTGCTACAGGGTGACAACCTGCCGACAGGGTGATAACCTGCAGACAGGGTGACCAGTTGTTGACAGGGTGACAACCTGCTGACAGGGTGACACCCTGCCGACATGGTGACAACCTGCCCTCAGGGTGACAACCTGCAGACAGGGGGACAACCTGCAGACAGGGTGACAACCTGCAGACAGGGTGACCAGTTGTTGACAGGGTGACAACCTGCAGACAAGGTGACAACCTGCTGACAGGGTGACAACCTGCCGTCATCGTGTCAACCTGCAGACAGGGTGACCAGCTGTTGACAGGGTGACAACCTGCCGACAGCGTGACAACCTGCTGACATGGTGACAACCTGTCGACAACGTGACAACCTGTCGACATGGTGACGACCTGCAGGCAGGGTTATAACCTGCCGACAGGGTGACCAGTTGTTGACAGGGTGACAACCTGCAGACAGGGCCACAACCTGCAGACAGGGTGACAACCTGCAGACAGGGTGTCCAGTTGTTGACAGGGTGACAACCTGCAGACAGGGTGACAACGTGCTGACAGGGTGACAACCTGCAGTCAGGGTGACCAGTTGTTGACAGGGTGACAACCTGCAGACAGGGCCACAACCTGCAGACAGGGTGACAACCTGCAGACAGGGTGTCCAGTTGTTGACAGGGTGACAACCTGCAGACAGGGTGACAACGTGCTGACAGGGTGACAACCTGCAGACAGGGTGACAAGTTGTTGACAGGGTGACAACCTGCAGACAGGGCCACAACCTGCAGACATGGTGACAACCTTCAGACAGGGTGACCAGTTGTTGACAGGGTGACAACCTGCAGACAGGATGACAACGTGCTGACAGGGTGAGAACCTGCAGACAGGGTGACCATAGTTGTTGACAGGGTGACAACCTGCTGACATGGTGACAACGTGCTGACAGGGTGACAACCTGCCGACAAGGTGACCAGCTGTTGACAGGGTGACAACCTGCAGACAAGGTGACAACCTGCTACAGGGTGACAACCTGCCGACAGGGTGATAACCTGCAGACAGGGTGACCAGTTGTTGACAGGGTGACAACCTGCTGACAGGGTGACAACCTGCCGACATGGTGACAACCTGCCCTCAGGGTGACAACCTGCAGACAGGGTGACAACCTGCAGACAGGGTGACCAGTTGTTGACAGGATGACAACGTGCTGACAGGGTGACAACCTGCCGACAGGGTGACCAGCTGTTGACAGGGTGACAACCTGCAGACAAGGTGACAACCTGCGGACAGGGTGACAACCTGCCGACAGGGTGACAACCTGCAGATAGGGTGACCAGCTGCTGACAGGGTGACAACCTGCTGACAGGGTGACAACCTGCCGACAGGGTGACAACCTGCAGACAGGGTGACCATAGTTGTTGACAGGGTGACAACCTGCTGACATGGTGACAACGTGCTGACAGGGTGACAACCTGCCGACAAGGTGACCAGCTGTTGACAAGGTGACAACCTGCTACAGGGTGACAACCTGCCGACAGGGTGATAACCTGCAGACAGGGTGACCAGTTGTTGACAGGGTGACAACCTGCTGACAGGGTGACAACCTGCCGACATGGTGACAACCTGCCCTCAGGGTGACAACCTGCAGACAGGGTGACAACCTGCAGACAGGGTGACCAGTTGTTGACAGGATGACAACGTGCTGACAGGGTGACAACCTGCCGACAGGATGACCAGCTGTTGACAGGGTGATAACCTGCAGACAAGGTGACAACCTGCTGACAGGGTGACAACCTGCTGACAGGGTGACAACCTGCAGATAGAGTGACCAGCTGCTGACAGGGTGACATCCTCCCGACAGGGTGACAACCTGCAGACAGGGTGACCAGCTGTTGACAGGGTGACAACCTGCTGACATGGTGACAACGTGCTGACAGGGTGACAACCTGCCGACAGGGTGACCAGCTGTTGACAGGGTGACAACCTGCAGACAAGGTGACAACCTGCAGATAGGGTGACCAGCTGCTGACAGGGTGACAACCTGCTGACAGGGTGACAACCTGCCGACAGGGTGACAACCTGCAGACAGGGTGACCATAGTTGTTGACAGGGTGACAACCTGCTGACATGGTGACAACGTGCTGACAGGGTGACAACCTGCCGACAAGGTGACCAGCTGTTGACAAGGTGACAACCTGCTACAGGGTGACAACCTGCCGACAGGGTGATAACCTGCAGACAGGGTGACCAGTTGTTGACAGGGTGACAACCTGCTGACAGGGTGACAACCTGCCGACATGGTGACAACCTGCCCTCAGGGTGACAACCATCAGACAGGGTGACAACCTGCAGACAGGGTGACCAGTTGTTGACAGGATGACAACGTGCTGACAGGGTGACAACCTGCCGACAGGATGACCAGCTGTTGACAGGGTGATAACCTGCAGACAAGGTGACAACCTGCTGACAGGGTGACAACCTGCCGACAGGGTGACAACCTGCAGATAGGGTGACCAGCTGCTGACAGGGTGAAATCCTCCCGACAGGGTGACAACCTGCAGACAGGGTGACCAGCTGTTGACAGGGTGACAACCTGCTGACATGGTGACAACGTGCTGACAGGGTGACCAGCTGTTGACAGGATGACAACCTGCAGACAAGGTGACAACCTGCTGACAGGGTGACAACCTGCCGTCAGCGTGTCAACCTGCAGATAGGGTGACCAGCTGTTGACAGGGTGACAACCTGCCGACAGCGTGACAACCTGCTGACATGATGACAACCTGTCGACAACGTGACAACCTGTCGACATGGTGACGACCTGCAGGCAGGGTTATAACCTGCCGACAGGATCACAACCTGTCGACAGCGTGACAACCTGCAGACATAGTGACAACCAACCGACAGGGTTACAACCTGCCGACAGGGTGACAACCTGCTGACATGGTGACAACCTGCCGACAAGGTGACAACCTGTAGACAGGGTTACAACCTGCCGACAGGGTGACAACCTGCCGACAAGGTGACAACCTGTCGACATGGTGACGACCTGCAGACAGGGTGATAACCTGCCGACAGGATCACAACCTGTCGACAGCGTGACAACCTGCAGACAGGGGGACAACCTTAAATTAAATTTAATATAACATTTTAAATTTAAAAATAGATTCGCAGATGTGGGCACCAACGTGTTAATTTAATTTAAAAGCATACTTAATGTCGTTGGAATATTGACAGGAAATTATATTGTTCACAAATATTACAGTGTAGCTGTTCACATTTTATTGCTCTACATCATTGTCGCTAAATTAATATACCGCTAAATTAATTATCTCTAAATTAATTTATAGCCGATAAGTTCAATAGTTTATGAAGGATAAAATAATTTATTGTCAATAATTTGATTTATCCTCAATAAAATACCGAATTTATCGGTGTTAAATCGTAATTTACGGATGTACAATGTTTATCGAATAAAAATGACTTAATGTTTGGGATACTTACAATCTATATTACCTGAATAATTCTTGAATCTACGCGGCGTTCCAAGCATTCTTTTTAATAGCTATACGGTTACGATATGCCGATGTAAAGCTTAAAAATCATTATCGGCCGGTATAAATATATTTTTTTTCGTCAACAGGGTAACATGGCACAAATAAACGTGGTTGTTAAGGTTGACGATATTATCGACACCGCTCCAGTATTCAATCAACCCTTCTACATCGGTAATGTTGCCGAAGGATCATCAGGTGGTCGCTCCGTTATGATAATGAGTGCCTACGATCCAGAAACAACCTCCGAGTCTGGCGACTCACTCCGTTATACGGTATGATTACATTTAATGCTCCTTGTATAATATTTATTCCGCATTTATACACTGACTGTAGTCTGTAGCCTATGGTTGGGTCGTTCTCACAAAAAGTGCGGCCAGACCTTTTTGTCAAAAAATGTCCATGTTGTATCCATTCACAAGGCTATCTATCGTATTATATCCACACGACATGGGTTTAACTCCATGAAACCTAATCATACCAATCTGAGGTGCCGAAAATGGATCATATTTTATCAAATTGTCTTCCAATATTAACATTCTGGAGTTTCGCATCATTACAAATTACGAAAATTCATGCTTTGGTTTTTTTAAATGTTCCATTGAAATATTTTTGAATGTTTGGCTTTGTTAGCCTAAGGAAGGCATAACCCCTAAAATAACCCCTAAAAAGTTAATATTTGTGGACTATTGCATTTCTGCTATACTTTTTTGAGATCAAATCCTGGATTCTGATTGGCTAACAAGTATTAGGGACATGATTTTACATGGTGAAGTTTGTTTTTAACAAATTTAATTTCACGACTGTGTGTGATGTACTAAATGGGGTCAGACATTTCAGGTTTTGCGGGAAATTCTTTAAAGTGTTACAAATATGTGGCGTTGTGTATGAAACGGGTTTTTGGCAACTTTATATCGCTCTATTTGGAACTGCTGATTGATAGTTTACTGACATACAAACTCATCATAATCAATACATTTCTGCTGTGGTTTAACTATTCATCGGATATTCAACAAATCTACTATTTGTACTTCGGGATCCCGTTCCAAAAATTCGGGATCGGTACCGGGATTACATCATTAATTGCCGGAATCCCGATTTGTGTAGATAGATAAATACGAACCAATATTAAATTTTAAATCGTCCTATCGGTATATATATAGTTTGGTAAAAAACAATTAACCTTTTTAACCAAATCTCGGCCACTTTTCGTGAGAACAACCTGAGTTATTTGTAAACTGATTTTACTTGAAATGAACTTTACCCCAGGATGTGCGATAGCGCCTCCCTACATCCTAAATATATTGTTAGTCTATCTTAATATGAAAATAATATTTTATTTTAAAAATTTTACTTTTTCCAATGTGGAAATAACTGTTATTTTGTCCAAATTTAGTTGATAATGACATAACGTTTTTAGATTGTGGACTATTCGAATTTGTTTCTAATCAATAACGTCGGGTTAATTACAACGACCAACGCCGAGTTGGATCGGGAGACTGTGGACAGATACATTGTTACTGTTGTGGCTACGGATCAGGCTAACTTGTCTGGTACCGGTACGGCCACTATAAGGGTGAGTCAGTAGATCAAGATGCACGTTAGAGAGGGCGCGCTCCCCCCAGAACTATACTCCCCAGTGTAAACTGGTACTCATTTAGCTAACATTTGGTTGTAAGGCACGTATGACCCCCGGCTATAGTCACTTTAAAGCATTCGTGCCCAAATGAAAAATCCCCTCGCCCCCATGCTGGGATCGAACTCACGACCACTGGAGAGATGTGAATTAAAGGCAACGGATTTAACCACTACACGCCAAGGGAGGAGGAGGGGGGCACATGATTGTAATAGTAATTTATAACAATTTGTTGCATGGAAAACCTTAGCTTTTTTCCTCCTGACCCCCAGACGTATAAATAATTTACCTAGGGAGCGAGGTCTAGGGGTCATAATGGTATGGTGAATATATTTTTTGTTCAAGAAAATACGTAATTTTATACCACAAAATCACAAAATTTAATTTTACCCCCCTTGCTCGCTGTGAATTCCAAATTTCGTTTGGTAATTCAAACTGCAGAAATGTAACACGTTGTGTGTAGTGCTGACTTGTGATACAGATAGCAACCATGTCACCATGTCATCAATAGGAAAATCTCATCAATATAGTAAGTAAAGTCAGCTATTTTAGGAATGTAATGATAAAAATCCGCATTTTAGGAATAAAAGTTACCATTGTTTCCCTTGTGTCCTCAAATTTAAGTTTAAGTTAAGTTCGCGGTAAGGCTCATTGATTGCTGTGGCCTTCAGTGTCACGTGTACCGGTATACTCTTACTCTACGAGCACTGCACTTGTTGCATAAACTCGTTTATTTTTAGATCGATGATATCAACGACAAATACCCCGAGTTTGTGCAGTCGAGTTACAACGTGGAAGTCCCAGAAGATACGGAGATCAGCGAATCCTTCTACACCTTTAGAATTCTCGATGGGGATCTTCCAAACTCCAACAGAAACGAAATCCAGCTCAGAGGTATTAGTTATAATTATTGTATTTCATGTAAAGCTACTAATATAACCTTAACAACAGGCCATCACGGATCAGTCAATCAGCTGATTATGGGTTGGTTTCGCCGGAAGTTTCGCAATGTTTTTTTATATTTTTCTATATACTGTACCAAGTGCAAACAACCCACTTGTGAAGTTACAAATATATGCAATGGTATCCTTATTGCTTTCTATAGGAACAAATAGTGATTACTTTGATGTAACAGTGAGTAACACTGGAACCGGTATTCTAAGACTCAAGAGTTCTTTGCAGTTTGATGATGTGATTCCAGGAGTAGAATATGCGAATCCCTCAAATAGGAATATGGTAAGTATAAGTGTAGTACACGTTCGTGGGGCGTAGCGCAGCACGCGAACTTGAGTAAGTTCGAAACAAGTTCGATTTAATCTGGACTCTGGGGTCAAAACATCGAGAGGTATTTGCCCGTAATTTTCAAAAATATAGGAACATTTTCTCTAGAATGCCCATACAAAATTTGGTTGAAAATGGTTAAAATCTTTAAAAGTTATTTACGAATGAATATTTAATTACAGGCGTACAGACACACAGACAGACAGACGGACATTAAATTTCGCGCTATTTACTAATTATAATCGTGCGCTAAAGGCTCGCCCTAACTGCGTGGCTCGCCCCACAACATTATTAGGGTTCACAATAAAACTTGTACAAAGAATAACATGAACATTTTTCAAAAATATATACTTTTTATTTCACCATTAACACACACTATCCATTTTGCACCAAACTATATATACAACTAAATATTTCTTAATTATTATTAATGTATTATTTTTTTTTTCATCAGATCCGATCTTTCGACTTGACCATGGAGGTCACCGATAGCTCCGTCCAAGGTTCCAGACCCCCGGGACTCAGGAGCGAGGTTCCCTTAACGATCCGAGTCATCGACTCTAATGACGAGGTCCCAAAGTTTAAAGTACCAGTTCAATGGAGCCAGGTAAGTTGTGTTATATTGACTAATTAGAATATGATAGTAATTATTATTTTGTTATTTAATATAATGTTTGTATAATAAAATCTCCAGTAAACTGTCTTTGTTAAGCATTCTCGGCAGTTATTGACAATTTCTGAAACCCAGCACTACCCTGCGTGCACAACATTGAACATATGAGACTTGCCGGACATCGTAAAACTGGTCATTTTTTAAGCGATTTTGTACGACACCGGTCGGTGATGCATTCTAGTGGTCTGCCATTGTTTTGTCTGCCAATGCACCCTATCCTAAAAAAAACACAATTTGAGAAATTAACCAAAACGCGTTTCCCCTGTTTAAGCATACAAAACATTGTGAGAAACCGCTGCTAATGGGTCCTAAGGAAACTTAACACGCCAACTTCGAATTTTTTAATATAATAGATGGTGAGTAATGACGAAAATGGGATTAAAACTGATGAAATAAAATTATTAGGGTGTTTTGCCATTCAATGTAAGCTGATTTGTTCGAGATAGGGTGTTTAACCAATGGTTCTGGTTTCATAGAAACTAGTATAAAACAGTGATTTTTTGTTCTGCCAGAATGTTTTGTAGAGCATTTTGTATCACGTATTATTAGTTTAGAGCTTGCTGGAGTTGGGGTGTATTGCCATGTCAACAAGAAGTCAAAATGATGAATGATGAGGTGACTAAAATTAATTCCTTCCCAAATAAATACAAAAAGTAAAGGTATTTATTATTAAGCATTATTGGTCCTAGACGACGTATTGGTTCTTGGTCCTTCTTAAACTGGATCAACTTACTACCCTTTTCGAACCGCAAGGCTATCCAATAGATTTCAAGTAAGGGAAATCGACTTGATTTAAGCTTCGCCTTCGACGTTTCATCTTTCCAATCTGGAAAGTCATCACGTGACATTGTCTTTATTTCCGATTTCTAATTAGCAGCTTTCCTGATACAGCATTTGAAATCTTGAAAATCATAAACGCTCTTCATCTCTGACAGCTCCTTGGTAACGTGCCTGTGGAGGTTATCAGCACTCATATAGGAACGGCATCGCTTTTTTTTAGTAGATTTGCTTGCATGTTCATTGTCGGAATCTTCAGATGCCGACCAATCGGTAAAGTCAGGATCATCAATACTACTGTTACGACTGCAGGAGCTGACCGCGGAATCGGCACGTCTCTTTCTAGAATTACTAGTATCAACTTCTGGGATTGAAGTAACATCCATTTCAGCAACATCTCGTCTAATAGCTGGACCTATAGTATATTTATGTTCAGAATATCTAAATCTTCAAGGTCCGGTGGAATATCTGCTCCATTTGGTTCGTCGCCCATACATACCATCCCACATCCACGACCATACCAACCCCAGTTCCAACAACAACTTCACCTTCCAGTTATTTCAACCACTCCATCTTCACCGCAGTCACATCATACGACGAAGCTAATACCTTTTGTTGTAGTTTTCCTGGTCGCCGATTTTATTTCCGATGGCAGTTTCATATTTAGCGAAGTCTATTACGTCTGTCTGTCGGTTTATCAGTATGCCCGTCTGTCAAAATATAAGGAAAGAATTCAACCAAGCTAAAAGTTTTGATATGGCGCGGTTATCCTGGTTAGTGATTTCATTTCCCCCGTCAGTTTTTACTTTTAACAAAAACTAATACTATGTCTGTCTATCTGTTTTTCTGTCTGTCCAGTGTTCTGTCTGTCAAGGTATTAGATAAAACTTGGCAAATTAACTTGAATCCCCGTTTTACACCCCTTCCCGGATCCATTAACACTTTGTAATTAACCTGAATCCGTATTTTACACCCAATCCCGGATTCATTAGAAATATGAGTCCGCGTTTTAGACCCGTTCAGGATCTGAAAAAAAGGTTAATCCGCGTTTTACACTCCGTTCAGGATCTGAAAAAAGGTCAATCCGCGTTTTACACTCGGTTACGGATTTGATTCCATAGGGACAATGTTAAATGATAGAATCCGGATCCTGATCCGGATCCGCGTTTTACTCTGACCCAGCACAGCATCTCAATGTAGCCGCTTCAATGCAGCAGGCCGATTATATTATAGAATTGTTGCAGCGATTCAGTCAGACTGCAGTAGTATTAAAAATGTTGCAGAAATTATATTAAAAACTTAAGGGAAAATGATACGTACGTGGGAAATAAACTACGTCTGTGAACAATTTGAAAAAAAGACGTGGACAATTTTTTAGTACATGAGAATTCTCGAAAGATATATATTACTCCTACAAAGAGGGCAGGGCAGAGAGCTACTTAAAGTTTTGGATGAGTATGGCCGCAATAAAATTTATCACGATCCCGAAAATCGGGATCCCGACAGTTGCAATCCTGATACCGAAGCCCGAAAATTGTGGATCCCGATCCCGTTGTAACACTAGTCTGAAGTGCCGATGATCATTAACCCTTAAACTGGTGAAAACTCATATGAGTTTTGGCAGTTCCAATTCCACTGGGTGTGGATTTTTTTAATGGATGTGTCTTACTTGATGAAAACTCAAATATGAGTTCTCGCAAGACTATTGCCACTTGGTGGGTCTTTTTTAAGAAGAAGCGTTTGACTTGGTGAAAACTCATAACTGAGTTTATGAGCAGCAATCGTCCTGACTTGGTAGAGGTTATATTTTTCTGTTATTCCTCCTTGGTGAGAGTTTTTCTTCTACTTGATAAAGTTTAAAAATTGTTATGTAAAGTTATGAATTGAATGCGGAATTATATCAGTTTGGAATACATACTACCGCGTAGTTTATTTAGCATGCAGTAATCGTCTGGTGCCGATTCAACTACTGTTATAAAGCTTATCAACTGCCCAATACAATGGGCCTATTAATTGTCGTCGACATATAAGTCAATGCTTCCTTTCTGACAGCTGATAAACAATAGTATAGCCGAAACTCATGTGTGAGTTGGAACTAAGTCAGACCGGTTTAACTGTAACTCATATGAGTTTTCACCAAGTCAGAATAGATTTCATCAATAATTCCCACCAAGTAGAACTAACAATCGCAAAACTCATATTTGAGTTTTCACCAAGTGGAGATGGCGTTTTAGAAAAATTGTCACCGCAGTTTAAGGGTTAAAAAGAACTGCGAAATTGATAAGTTATTTAATTTTTTTGTATTTCAGGTAGTATTTGAGAATGTAGCACCGGGTACAGTTCTAGGGGAGGTAGAAGCTCGCGATATAGACGAAGGGGGGCAACAAAGGATTAAGTAAGTATTAATTTAATTAATAATTAATTGGTTATATTAATTAATATTGTATTAATTAGTTAATTAATTATAGGCTCCTAAGTGTTAGATTAATTTCGGCCTTGGGAAATTTCATATAAAATGACCTCATTGAGGGAAAAACTGCCTCAAATTTATATTTTCAAAAACAAGCTATCCCCTTCCCTATTATAAGAGGCTGCGTTCATTAATTTTAAATCTTTTTTGATCTCAGTTTTAGGATTGCATACGACTCGGACGTACAGAATATGTACGAGGTGGTCCCGAGTCCCTCGTCCCCTTGGAAGGGTATAGTTCGGACGCGTAAACGATTAGACAGGGAGATGTTACCCGCGGGCCAGGAGGATTATAGGAACACAACGCGGACTCAGGAGCTTGTTATACTCGCCATAGACACCGGTGAGTTTATTGGCTCCGATAACCTCGTCTAGCTTAGCTATTTGTTGTCCGCAACTTGTTTTACATCGAATTTCCGGTATCTTCCTGACTTCCTTTCTCCGTGTTGGTATTATGTTGGAATTATTGTAGTTGGAGACGCAACAACTTATTGTAGGGCGACATCAAATCTTAACGTGATTTTTAATTAGCGGGAAAGGGAAAGAGGGATTAATTTGAGATAATCTTATTTTCCGGAAGCATGTCATTATGGAGATAATTATACTACAGGACCGTTTTCAATTTTTTTGGTGTGTCAAAAGGTATAATTTATTATTGGTGTTTTGGGTGAGTGGTTTCATATTATTATAACTTTTGTTGGGCACAGCTTTGCAAAGTCGGCAATGATGATCCCAAATGGACGTCGTATAATGTATGTCGAAGGACAATAATATATGCTTCTGACTCACTCGTTCGGGCGGCCATGGTATGGTTTGCACCCTGCACACATACCTGATTTATTGGTTGGTTGAACTGACTCCATTTCTCTTTGTAAATGTTTCAGGAAATCCAACGCAATTTGGAAAATCTTCGTTCAAGGTGATCATAGATGATATTAATGACAACTATCCGACTTTTGATCAGTTTTATAACTTCGAATTTTTGGAACATACAGCGCCGTCTGGGAGCCCAAGTAAGTTTAAATGGAACATGCAGCGCCGTCTGGGAGCCAAAGTAAGTTTAAATGGAGCATACAGCACCTTCTGGGAGCCAAAGTAAGTTTAAATGGAGCATACAGCACCTTCTGGGAGCCAAAGTAAGTTTAAATGGAGCATATAGCACCGTCTGGGAGCCCAAGTAAGTTTAAATGGAGCATTCAGCACCGCGGCAGCTCCACACCAAAACCCAGTGTGTTTCGATTTTTGGGGTTTTTGGGGGCGTAGAATTCATCTGACTCAGTTTCGAAACCATAGCACTAACCGATTTCGCAGTATTAACAATTAATTAATTAACTAATTAGCTAATTTAGAGCAAATAGCCAAATACCACGTCGAAACACAGTAATGCTAGTTACTGGGTTTCGTTTATCCTTTCTGGTGTTATTTTGAAAAAGTTACTCCATCAAAACCCAGTTTATGTTCAAAAATCCCAAAATCCTACGCCAAAACCCAGTAACTGCACTTTACTGGGTTTCGAGCAAAATTCTTTACTGTGTTTTCACCTGGTATTTTCTGAACAAAATCGAGTATCGTTTCCGAAAGACAAATTGTCCAAGTTAAAACCCAGTATGTATATTGTCAATGTCAGATTTACCACGTCAAAACCCAGTAAACAGAGTTACTGGGTTTCTAGCAGTTTGATATACTGGGTTTTGACGTGGGATTTCCCGAATGCAGATACTATGACAAATAATTAAATGTTCTAGAATATTATATTCTAGAATGTTGCCTCTTTGTTTTCGCTAACCGTTGGCGAAGGAAGTCAAAGTTACTGGGTTTTGGCGAAGGGACTTGTCAGTTACTTGGTTTTGGCATGGGAAAGGTAACTGATTGGAAAAGTTAAATGTTAGTTTACTGGGTTTTGGTGTGGGAAAGGTAACTGATTGGAAAAGTTAAAATGTTAGTTTACTGGGTTTTGGTGTGGGAAAGGTAACTGATTGGAAAAGTTAAAATGTTAGTTTACTGGGTTTTGGTGTGGGCAAATTAGTTACTGTGTTTTGAAATGGGAATCATGACGTTACTGTGTATTGATGCATCAAAATTCACAATTGTTTTCTTTTCTACCAGACCAAAACCGTGTAAGTCGATTTATAAGAAAAGTTTTGGCACTAATATATATGTACAATTTGTAGAGGTACACAAAATTATTATAACTCATCAAATTAAGTTTTAACCAAATGCCAGCTGTTTAAAGTCCAAAAACTTTAAACGCGATTATCTCGAAAAGTCAAAAAATGTACTTACTGGGTTTTGGTTTGGAGCTGCCGACCGCCTGGGATATCGATAACACCAATAATATTATTTTTCAGCGAGTCTGGTTAGCGCCGTGGATTTTGATCATCCGATAACCAACGGGTGCTCCGAGACGCCGGCTGGGGGCGCTGCTTCCTCTACATCCAACAGCTACATTTGTCCATTCCCATTCGCGCTGCTCACACACACGGATAAATTCTCGCTGAAAGATAACAGAGGTTAGCTATACTACCGGTATACAGTTGGGGTCTATAAAGATACCAACCTCCAACAATGAGTCAAACCTTTTTCCACTTTAGTTTGTTTCAACTCTATGATTCTGTGTGGCATGTTACGACCCTCCACTTAATCTATAATGATAATTCTTCTCCGATGATCCCTTGCTACACAGTGTTCTGCTGAAAAAACACCCCATAACCGGTTGTGGCATGATGGAGATCGTCTTATTATTTTTCTCCGTTGTTAAAGAAAGTGTCCTACTCTATTTTTCCAGATGGAACGGCTACCCTTAACACACGAGCTTCGTTGGACCGAGAAGAGACAGTGGATGATAGAATGTTGGATTCTTATAAACTGGACGTCCGAATAAACGACAAAGGGAGTCCTTCATTAACAGGCACCTCGACACTCACAGTAAAGGTCGGGGACACCAACGACCAAAAGCATTACAGTGGAAGTAAAGTCATCAACATATATAAATACCGGAAAGGTTAGTGCGAACTGGACTACTTGTAATACGGGCGCACTTAGAGATCCAGGGCCCCAGCACACACTTTACTGACTCAGTACACTGAAAAAACACAACCCGGGTTATTTTAAAAAAAACTGCCGGTTTACGCAAAAAAAACCCCGGTTAACTCTGCAACCAAATTCATCGGGGGTTTTTTGCGAAACCGGCAGTTTTATTTCTAAGAAAACTGGGGGTTTAATTTTCAGTTCAACTGGCGGTTCAACAACCGGTGGTAAATTTGGATAAATAATCGTCATTTACCGAAGCTTCAATTATTTTAAACCTCTGGTTATAGAACAAAAACCCATAGTTTATAATATTAAACCTGTGGTTAATCAATAAAAAAACCCATAGTTTAATAGTATTAAACCTTTGGTTAATCATTAAAAACCCACAGTTTAATAGTATTAAACGGTTAAACCTGTGGTTAATCATTAAAAACCCATAGTTTAATAGTATTAAACCTGCGGTTAATCATTAAAAAAACCCATAGTTTAATAGTATAAAAAACCCATAGTTTGATAGTATTAAACCAGTGGTTAATCATTAAAAGAATTAGATGTGCCATATGTTCCTATTGTACCTGGAGTTTTGTATAAAGCTAAAGTGTCTTCTCGCCCAGGGACTCAAATGTGTGGAATTTATGTAGACTTTAGCAGGATTTGAACCTGCGCCACCAATCAGGCGCTGTATCTACTCAAGACACATTTATATCGTACTTTAGTACCCTACGGGGTACAACGGGGGTAGGTGTAAAACGCGGATCCGGATCCGGATTCAGGATCCGGATACGGATCAGGACCCGGATTTGCGAGTGTAAAAGGCGGATCCGGATTTACATACAATCCGTAACTGAGTGTAATATGCGGATTCTGAAATACGCAATCCGTATTGCAGTGTAAAACGCGGATTCATATATTTTGTGAATCCGGAATGGAGTGTAAAATACGGATTTACGTTAATTACCAAATTTTAATGAATCCGGAATGGAGTGTAAAACACGGATTTTCGTTAATTATCAAGTTTTGTTGGATCCGGAATGGAGTGTAAAACACGGATTTTCGTTAATTACCAAATTTTGTTGGATCCGGAATGGAGTGTAAAACGCGGATTTTCGTTAATTACCAAGTTTTGTTGGGTCCGGAAAGGAGTGTAAAACACGGATTTTCGTTAATTATCAAGTTTTGTTGGATCCGGAATGGAGTGTAAAACGCGGATTTTCGTTAATTACCAAGTTTTGTTGGGTCCGGAAAGGAGTGTAAAACACGGATTTTCGTTAATTTTCAAGTTTTGTTGGATCCGGAATGGAGTGTAAAACACGGATTTTCGTTAATTACCAAATTCTGTTGGATCCGGAATGGAGTGTAAAACGCGGATTTTCGTTAATTACCAAGTTTTGTTGGATCCGGAAAGGAGTGTAAAACACGCATTTTCGTTAATTACCAAGTTTTGTTGGATCCGGAATGGAGTGTAAAACACGGATTTTCGTTAATTACCAAGTTTTGTTGGATCCGGAAAGGAGTGTAAAACACGGATTTTCGTTAATTATCAAGTTTTGTTGGATCCGGAATGGAGTGTAAAACACGGATTTTCGTTAATTATCAAGTTTTGTTGGATCCGGAATGGAGTGTAAAACACGGATTTTCGTTAATTACCAAATTCTGTTGGATCCGGAATGGAGTGTAAAACGCGGATTTTCGTTAATTACCAAGTTTTGTTGGATCCGGAAAGGAGTGTAAAACACGGATTTTCGTTAATTACCAAGTTTTGTTGGATCCGGAATGGAGTGTAAAACACGGATTTTCGTTAATTACCAAGTTTTGTTGGATCCGGAAAGGAGTGTAAAACACGGATTTTCGTTAATTACCAAGTTTTGTTGGATCCGGAATGGAGTGTAAAACACGGATTTTCGTTAAATACCAAGTTTTGTTGGATCCGGAATGGAGTGTAAAACACGGATTTTCGTTAATTACCAAGTTTTAATGGATCCGGGAAGGGGTGTAAAACGCGGATTCAATTTATTTACCAAGTGTTACTAGATCCGGGAAGGGGTGTAAAACGCAGATTGATTCAGGTTAATTACAAAGTGTTACTGGATCCGGGAAGGGGTGTAAAATGCGGATTTACGTTAATTACTGAGTTTGTTAATGAGGGACACAACTATTAATGAGGGACACACATTAATGAGGGACACAAACATTAATGGGGGACACAAACATTAATGGGGGACACCTTAATAGTTAATAGACACCTTAATAATTTGTCTATGTCTAGGGGCCACACATAAGCTTAATCCGGCTCTGGGGGACACCTTAATAGGGGTCAATGCTTCCCAATGAATTATTAATTAGGGCGATGGTGATGTTTGGCCGTCAGACATTATTAGATATTGATTAGCTGAAAAACTACTACCGTGGGAACGTGACCTCTCTGGTAGAGCGGCTCTGTAGACAATTGTATGGTAGGATTATTGTCCTGTTCCCTGATTGGCTTATCCATCCCAACCTCCCTTACAAACAAGAATCAATGTTCTGCCTAGCTGGCGGTAGTTTGTACTGCATCATAGCGTACTCTATTTAAGGCCTTGCAAGCGTGCTGCCTTCGTAATTTATGGAGGCTGAACTGTTCAGTATAATTTCTTATTTAATTTCTTATTAAACATGGATGAAAGTGATGACTTTGTAAAGGTTCCATTTACGGGATTCGTTATTCCGAGTCCAACCAATGATACAGCCATTGTTGAGCCGCTTGAACTTACTACGCAAACATCGTGCACCCCGAGTCCGGAGAAGAAAAAAACCAGGAAAGTCAGCAAGCCAAGAAAAGTTACTAAAGAACAATAAACATTGCACTAATTAATAATTGCAACTAGATGAGGGTCTGGGTCTTTATTGCATATGCGTTTTAAATATTGTTCATTAAAACTTACTAATTAACTTGAATCCGCGTTTTACAAATTGATCATTAAAACTTACTAATTAACTTGAATCCGCGTTTTACACCCCTTCCCGGATCCAATAAAACTTGGTAATTAACATAAATCCGTGTTTTACACTCCGTTCCGGATCCAATAAAACTTCGTAATTAACGTAAATCCGTGTTTTACACTCCATTCCGGATCCAATAAAACTTGGTAATTAACGTAAATCCGTGTTTTACACTCCATTCCGGATCCAACAAAACTTGGTAATTAACGTAAATCCGTGTTTTACACTCCATTCCGGATCCAATAAAACTTGATAATTAACTTAAATCCGTGTTTTACACTCCATTCCGGATCCAATAAAACTTGGTAATTAACGTAAATCCGTATTTTACACTCCATTCCGGATCCAATAAACCTTGGTAATTAACGTAAATCCGTGTTTTACACTCCATTCCGGATCCAATAAAACTTGATAATTAACGTAAATCCGTGTTTTACACTCCATTCCGGATCCAATAAAACTTATAATTAACGTAAATCCGTGTTTTACACTCCATTCCGGATCCAATAAAACTTGGTAATTAACGTAAATCCGTGTTTTACACTCCATTCCGGATCCAATAAAACTTGGTAATTAACGTAAATCCGTGTTTTACACTCCATTCCGGATCCAATAAAACTTGGTAATTAACGTAAATCCGTGTTTTACACTCCATTCCGGATCCAATAAAACTTGATAATTAACGTAAATCCGTGTTTTACACTCCATTCCGGATCCAATAAAACTTGGTAATTAACGTAAATCCGTGTTTTACACTCCATTCCGGATCCAATAAAACTTGGTAATTAACGTAAATCCGTGTTTTACACTCCATTCCGGATCCAATAAAACTTGGTAATTAACGTAAATCCGTATTTTACACTCCATTCCGGATCCAACTAAACTTGGTAATTAACGAAAATCCGTGTTTTACACTCCATTCCGGATCCAATAAAACTTGGTAATTAACGTAAATCCGTATTTTACACTCCATTCCAGATCCAATAAAACTTGGTAATTAACGTAAATCCGTGTTTTACACTCCATTCCGGATCCAATAAAACTTGGTAATTAACGTAAATCCGTGTTTTACACTCCATTCCGGATCCAATAAAACTTGGTAATTAACGTAAATCCGTATTTTACACTCCATTCCGGATCCAATAAAACTTGGTAATTAACGTAAATCCGTGTTTTACACTCCATTCCGGATCCAATAAAACTTGATAATTAACGAAAATCCGTGTTTTACACTCCATTCCGGATCCAATAAAACTTGGTAATTAACGTAAATCCGTGTTTTACACTCCATTCCGGATCCAATAAAACTTGATAATTAACGTAAATCCGTGTTTTACACTCCATTCCGGATCCAATAAAACTTGGTAATTAACGTAAATCCGTATTTTACACTCCATTCCGGATCCAATAAAACTTGGTAATTAACGTAAATCCATGTTTTACACTCCATTCCGGATCCAATAAAACTTGATAATTAACGTAAATCCGTGTTTTACACTCCATTCCGGATCCAACAAAACTTGGTAATTAACTAGATAGAATCCGCGTTTTACACTCCATTCCGGATCCAATAAAACATGGTAATTAACTTGAATCCGCATTTTACACCCCTTCCCGGATTTAATAAAACTTTGTAATAAACCTGAATCCGTATTTTACACCCAATCCCGGATTCAGTAGAAAAATGAATCCGCGTTTTACACTCCGTTCAGGATTTAGCCTAAAACATGAATCCGCGCTTTACACTCCGTTCCGGATCTGAAAAAAAGGCCAATCCGCATTTTACACTCGGTTACGGATTCGGTAAATTTAGCAGTGCACGGATCCGCAGATTACACCCTAAAAATGTAAATTCAGTCGACTTCCATAGGGACAATGTTAAATGATAGAATCCGGATCCTGATCCGGATCCGCGTTTTACTCTGACCCGTACAACGGTTCCAGTACGATTATTATAGTCCTGGTGAAAGTGAACTGGATGTAAACGCTATGCCGATAACCGACGACAACACAATTGAGACGGAAGCATGTGCTCTCGTTTATTATTTTGGTTAGAATAGTCTACCACTGCTGTAACCTGTTCCTTTCCCTCAATAGATAAATTAATGCAAATGTTGTCGGCTGTGATTATCGGAACACAGAATGTTTGTCTTGTTTTACCATAATGAGGAACCAGTGCTTATTATAGTTTTCTATAGTTTATTTACTAATACGTGTATATAATTATAAATTATCAAGCTGTATCTATTTTTATCCATTATTCTAGTATTTTAGTAAAAGCAATCTTTTACTATTGTATTATTTTAATTTTAATTTTAATTTTAATTTATTAATTTTTCGTTTAGATTGCGTTGACAAGGATACCAAATGCGCGTACTGGAAGCAGAGAGGATTCTGTAGTGCTGGTAACGATGACAACAGAAGAAGTTCGTGTAGACGAACATGCGACATCTGTTATGCGGGAGTAGGTGAGTTTATCGCAGAACACAACAAAACAAAATTCGGTTTATCTCAATATATTGAGATAGGGATGTCCCCTTAGGGGCTCCGTAACAGAACAGTGTACCGTCATTTCGTTTAATGGTCCAACGATACAGTTATACGATTATTTTATTATTTGTTTCAGCGCAAACATCTATCGGCGGAGTATTTGTCGAGGATTTGGATGACGCGAAACTGTCTGACTTTACCTATGAAATGGATACTTCCAACAACGAAACCGTTTCCAAATACTTTAGGGTTCTCACTACAGGTTTGTTTGTTGCTTAAACATTCTTACCGCTATTCTTATTAGATGTTTCCTTTGTAAATGTAAATAAGAACGACTCCTTCTAATTTCCCCTTTTCATCTTTAACTTATTCCTGATAAAATTATAATAATATAAGGTTTTGTTTTCAACTTTTATTTTATGCATATTTTTAGGACCAGATCGCTTTAGTTTAAATCAGGATTTATCTTATTTACCTCCATATTTCCCTTTATATTTCCAGGTAAAATAGTTATTAAGGATTGGAGTGTCCCTCCCGGTGATTATACATTCGGAGTTTCCGTAACTGACGCCCAATTTGGTTCTGCCACTTCTACCGTTGTACTGCGGGTCGTTGAACTGGGTGACGACGCCGTATACAACGCAGGAACTATTCGCTTTAGTGGTGAGTTGAACTTACTCTATTAGTTTCGGTTCAATATGCCGTTAGTCATTCTGTTTCCATGTCACATTTACTGTAATTTAATTCGGGATGTGTTGAACATATAGAATATCCGCCCGTTTGAGACTGAGGAGCAACTGAGAGGCGATCAGTTAATTTCGAGGAACAGTTTTTATTATCGTCGTATTCGGTTGATAATATATCATCAGCCTTACATCTCCAAAATTTAACGCATATGAAAATAGTTTCGATTTCTAATGAACACACATTATTTGTCTTCTAGGCGTAACCGCAGCGGACTTTATCTCTACCGGGATGGGAGGAGATAGTTACTACGACAGATTGCGGCTTCTGTTATCGAGGTACCTCGACACCGATGTGAACAACGTCGATATATTCTCAGTGCAGGTTGGTATCTCATACAGTGAGTTGGGCGTGTTAGTTTGGCGTCTATAAAGCCATCTACAATGTTTAACGGTAAATATTTTACATGCTAATTTAAAAATCATAATAGTTTGAAATGGATAATGTTAATCTTCAATTCGCGAAACCACCGCGGTAATGTGATCAAATAGTCTTAGGGAGTGAATAGTAAGTAAAATTTAACATAATTAAATATTCGTTTTGTTCAGGATGTCCAATTGGATAATAGTCAAGAAGTTGTTTCCTATTACACGCCAAGAGGACCAGTTAAGCCGAGTTACGTCGACGTTTATTTTGCTGCCCACGGCTCGCCCTATTATGATTCGTCGGTTCTTAATGGTAAAATTTACCAGAATCGGGTTGAGGTAGGACTTATGGGAATGTTGGAGACCCGATGGGCCGAGGTTAGTGCTGCATTACCATGGTAACAAACACACAAATAACCAAATGCTAAACCGCTGATTGGTTGGTGATATTTCAATGCCTTATAAAGTCTGCAGCAAACTGTTCCTTGCGTTGATTGGTCCAATGTGGGCTATGGGTTAAAGAGTCCCCAATATTGATTGGTTGAAAGCGCCGAGTTGCTTATTTGTTGTTCTGTGAATATATTGTGTTGGTGGGCGGTAAACTGTAAGCAAACTATTGCCGTTTGCAATTTATTAATAAAATGATGACATTCTACAAAATGATGTGCAGCGCAGAAGATCTATTGGTAATGCAGTACCTTTTGCATGGCTGATGAGAGCGAAACGACTGTTGCATGTTACCTATCTTAGAAGACTCAGTCACAATGATTTCTTCGTTACCAAATATAGTTAGTTTAACGTAACATGGACTGTTGTTACTCGATCACCTTGTCTTCGTGATGATTTCCGATGACTTCCGAACTGTCATTGCATGCAGGATGGTGTTAGGTGTTTCAGTATTATCGATATTTTGTTGCTCAAGTTGTTGGCTGCATGATTATAGGGCCTACCATCTTGCACCCCGCAAAACCATTTATTTCATGATCTCCGTTTTCCTATCATATTTCGCTTGCATGGTTTTACTCCTATTTTTCTGATATTTACATATTTAATTTAACTCAATTTAATTGCCGACTATTTATGTACTGTAATTACTCCTGTTTGCACTGGTTGTAAGGAGCATCTAAAAGAACATATGAAATCATTTTTTTCCTCGAAGCCATTGTTATAGAGGAAAAAACGTGGATTCCATGTCTTCTTAATGGCTCCATCATTGTGTTTTCTATTAATTTTCTAATTTCATTGTTGCCTCACCCTTAAACTAATACTTAATTGATGACTCTACATTAACATTATAATAAATTATATAGTTACAACAGGATTGTATGGTTATTTATTTTGCGGCACTGAGTTTTTATATTTACTTTTGGTCGGATTCTTTTTTTCGGAAACCAAAAACTTACTTTATTTATCAGTTACTTTATAGATCGCTTACTTTATAGATCGCTTACTTTATAGATCGCTTACTTTATAGATCGCTTACTTTATAGATCGCTTACTTTATAGATCGCTTACTTTATTGATCAGTTACTTTATAGATGGCTCACTTTATAGATCGCTTACTTTATTGATCAGTTACTTTATAGATCGCTCACTTTATAGATCGATTACTTTATTGATCAGTTACTTTATAGATGGCTCACTTTATAGATCGCTTACTTTATAGATCGCTTACTTTATAGATCGCTTACTTTATAGATCGCTTACTTTATAGATCAGTTACTTTATAGATGGCTCACTTTATAGATCGCTTACTTTATTGATCAGTTACTTTATAGATCGCTCACTTTATAGATCGATTACTTTATTGATCAGTTACTTTATTTGATTGCTTACAATATTTATCGGTTACTATGTTTTTCAAAGTATAAATATTTAATCTCAACTTAATCAACTTTTTTCTACGATATTTATCTCTAATTTATAACTATATTTTTCGGCTATATTTCACCGATCGGTTACTTTCCTATAATACTTATGTGACTTTATTTTTCGGTTACTTTATTGATCTGCTACTTTAGTTATCGGTGATTTAGTATACAAGATAAATTATAAATTCGTTAAAACCCCATTAATTAATGAATGACACGCGCGTGACACTTATTCGCCAAACTAATCATCTCCACAATTAATAAACATCTTAGGTCCAAAATGAAGTCGGTCTATCTATTGATACGATTAACATCAATAAATGCGTTAAAGAACAGACATGCAAAGATAAGAGTTGTTACAACAAACAAAATATCAATGTTGAAAGTCCGCAAGTCGTCGATTCGGGAGCCAAAACGTTAGTTTTTTATTTTTTACTTATTTCATCATCCGTTCCCTTTTTGAATCCAATTTACATAAAGCATTATGAGTAATGAATATAGTCGATTTGGTCTCTGCAAGGAATTCCAGTTGTATGGCACCGTTAAACCTGGTTGGTTTTATGTTTTTTTTACACTTAATTCGATTATCGTTTTACCTACATCACTGCAGTTTTATCCCGGGTCTCATTATTGTTACGCTGTGTACGAAAATGATTTTAAATGTAACTTAAAAATTCAATGAAATACTTATTTATCAATTTCAACGTTTGAATTATTGTGACTGTTCAGGTTGGTTGGAATTTTTACCTGGTTTGAAGCGGAATGCCGTTGTGCTGCCCTCGATTTCAATACCCCCCCTCACCGACCCAAATGCTCACAAGGACCATTTTGCAAAAATGGTGGAACATGCGAGGACACATACGATGGTTACAGGTAATTTGGCCTCAAATTTATTTTTGAAGATATTTAAATATTTTGTTTATTTTAGTTATTAGGTGCCCTGGTTATTGGCCGTATTACAAGGTGCTGTACTGTGTGGCTGTATTTCTTGGTGCTGTACTATGTGGCTGTATTTCTAGGTGCTGTTGTACTGTGTGGCTGTATTTCTAGGTGCTGTTGTACTGTGAGGCTGTATTTCTAGGTGCTGTACTATGTGGCTGTATTTCTAGGTGCTGTTGTACTGTGTGGCTGTATTTCTAGGTGCTGTTGTACTGTGAGGCTGTATTTCTAGGTGCTGTACTGTGTGGCTGTATTTCTAGGTGCTGTTGTACTGTGTGGCTGTATTTCTAGGTGCTGTTGTACTGTGTGGCAGTATTTCTAGGTGCTGTTGTACTGTGTGGCTGTATTTCTAGGTGCTGTTGTACTGTGTGGCAGTATTTCTAGGTGCTGTTGTACTGTGTGGCTGTATTTCTAGGTGCTGTTGTACTGTGTGGCTGTATTTCTAGGTGCTGTTGTACTGTGAGGCTGTATTTCTAGGTGCTGTACTGTGTGGCTGTATTTCTAGGTGCTGTTGTACTGTGTGGCAGTATTTCTAGGTGCTGTTGTACTGTGTGGCTGTATTTCTAGGTGCTGTTGTACTGTGTGGCTGTATTTCTAGGTGCTGTTGTACTGTGAGGCTGTATTTCTAGGTGCTGTACTGTGTGGCTGTATTTCTAGGTGCTGTTGTACTGTGTGGCTGTATTTCTAGGTGCTGTTGTACTGTGTGGCAGTATTTCTAGGTGCTGTTGTACTGTGTGGCTGTAATTCTAGGTGCTGTACTGTGTGGCCGTATTTCTAAGGCTGTGCTGTGTGGCTGTATTTCTAGGTGCTGGAGTGTGTCGCTGTATTTCTAGGTGCTGTTGCACTGTGTGGCTGTATTTATAGGTGCTGTTGTACTGTTTGGTTGTATTTCTAGGTGCTGTTGTACTGTGTGGTTGTATTTCTTGGTGCTGTACTGTGTGGCTGTATTTCTAGGTGCTGTACTCGTACTGTGTGGCTGAATTTCTAGGTGCTGGAGTGTGTCGCTGTATTTCTAGGTGCTGTTGTACTATGTGGCTGTATTTCTAGGTGCTGTTGTACTGTGCGGCTGTATTTCTAGGTGCTGTTGTACTGTGTGGCTGTATTTCTAGGTGCTGTACTGTGTGGCTGTATTTCTAGGTGCTGTTGTACTGTGTGGCTGTATTTTTAGGTGCTGTTGTACTGTGTGGTTGTATTTCTAGGTGCTGCTGTACTGTGTGGTTGTATTTCTAGGTGTTGTTGTACTGTGTGGTTGTATTTCTTGGTGCTGTACTGTGTGGCTGTATTTCTAGGTGCTGTACTCGTACTGTGTGGCTGAATTTCTAGGTGCTGGAGTGTGTCGCTGTATTTCTAGGTGCTGTTGTACTGTGTGGCTGTATTTCTAGGTGCTGTTGTACTGTGCGGCTGTATTTCTAGGTGCTGTTGGAGTGTGTGGCTGTATTTCTAGGTGTTGTACTGTGTGGCTGTATATTTCTAGGTGCTGTACTGTGTGGCTGTATTTCTAGGTGCTGGAGTGTGTCGCTGTATTTCTAGGTGCTGTTGTACTATGTGGCTGTATTTCTAGGTGCTGTTGTACTGTGCGGCTGTATTTCTAGGTGCTGTTGTACTGTGTGGCTGTATTTCTAGGTACTGTACTGTGTGGCTGTATTTCTAGGTGCTGTTGTACTGTGTGGCTGTATTTCTAGGTGCTGTTGTACTGTGTGGTTGTATTTCTAGGTGCTGCTGTACTGTGTGGTTGTATTTCTAGGTGTTGTTGTACTGTGTGGTTGTATTTCTTGGTGCTGTACTGTGTGGCTGTATTTCTAGGTGCTGTACTCGTACTGTGTGGCTGAATTTCTAGGTGCTGGAGTGTGTCGCTGTATTTCTAGGTGCTGTTGTACTGTGTGGCTGTATTTCTAGGTGCTGTTGTACTGTGCGGCTGTATTTCTAGGTGCTGTTGGAGTGTGTGGCTGTATTTCTAGGTGTTGTACTGTGTGGCTGTATATTTCTAGGTGCTGTACTGTGTGGCTGTATTTCTAGGTGCTGGAGTGTGTGGCTGTATTTCTAGGTGCTGTTGTACTGTGTGGCTGTATATTTCTAGGTACTGTACTGTGTGGCAGTATTTCTAGGTGCTGGAGTGTGTGGCTGTATTTCTAGGTGCTGGAGTGTGTGGCTGTATTTCTAAGGCTGTACTGTCTGAGTGGCTGTATTTCTAAGGCTGTACTGTCTGAGTGGCTGTATATTTATAGGTTCTGTACTGTGTGGCTGTATATTTCTATGTCTATGCTGTACTGTGTGTGGCTGTATTTCTAGGTGCTGGAGTGTGTGGCTGCATTTCTAGGTGCTGGAGTGTGTGGCTGTATTTCTAAGGCTGTACTGTCTGAGTGGCTGTATTTCTAAGGCTGTACTGTCTCAGTGGCTGTATATTTATAGGTTCTGTACTGTGTGGCTGTATTTTTCTATGGCTATGCTGTACTGTGTGTCGCTGTATTTCTAGGTGCTGGAGTGTGTGGCTGTATTTCTAGGTGCTGGAGTGTGTGGCTGTATTTCTAAGGCTGTACTGTCTGAGTGGCTGTATTTCTAAGGCTGTACTGTCTCAGTTGCTGTATATTTATAGGTTCTGTACTGTGTGGCTGTATTTTTCTATGTCTATGCTGTACTAAATGAGTACCAGTTAAATAACTGGGAGCAAATCTTGGGATAGGAGTAGCGACCACCCCTACCCTCGGGTAGCAGCTATCGAAAGAGGAGCCTTCGGGTCGCCTCCGCTCCGGCTTCGGCCGACTGTTTGCTTTGCTTTTGCTTGCTTATGCTGTACTGTGTGTGGCTGTATTTCTAGGTGCTGGAGTGTGCGGCTGTATTTCTAGGTGCTGGAGTGTGTGGCTGTTTTTCTAAGGCTGTACTGTCTGAGTGGCTGTATTTCTAAGGATGTACTGTCTCAGTGGCTGTATATATATAGGTTCTGTACTGTGTGGCTGTATTTTTCTATGTCTATGCTGTACTGTGTGTGGCTGTATTTCTAAGGCTGTACTGTCTGAGTGGCTGTATTTCTAAGGCTGTACTGTCTCAGTGGCTGTATATTTATAGGTTCTGTACTGTGTGGCTGTATTTTTCTATGTCTATGCTGTACTGTGTGTGGCTGTATTTCTAGGTGCTGGAGTGTGTGGCTGTATTTTTCTATGTCTATGCTGTACTGTGTGTGGCTGTATTTCTAGGTGCTGGAGTGTGTGGCTGTATTTCTAGATGCTGGCGTGTGTGGCTGTGTTTCTAAGCCTGTACTGTCTGAGTGGCTGTATTTCTAAGGCTGTACTGTCTCAGTGGCTGTATATTTATAGGTTCTGTACTGTGTGGCTGTATATTTCTATGTCTATGCTGTACTGTGTGTGGCTGTATTTCTAGGTGCTGGAGTGTGTGGCTGTATTTCTAGATGCTGGCGTGTGTGGCTGTGTTTCTAAGCCTGTACTGTCTGAGTGGCTGTATTTCTAAGGCTGTACTGTCTCAGTGGCTGTATATTTATAGGTTCTGTACTGTGTGGCTGTATTTTTCTATGTCTATGCTGTACTGTGTGTGGCTGTATTTCTAGGTGCTGGAGTGTGTGGCTGTATTTCTAGGTGCTGGAGTGTGTGGCTGTATTTCTAAGGCTGTACTGTCTGAGTGGCTGTATTTCTAAGGCTGTACTGTCTCAGTGGCTGTATATTTATAGGTTCTGTACTGTGTGGCTGTATTTTTCTATGTCTATGCTGTACTGTGTGTGGCTGTATTTCTAAGGCTGTACTGTCTGAGTGGCTGTATTTCTAAGGCTGTACTGTCTCAGTGGCTGTATATTTATAGGTTCTGTACTGTGTGGCTGTATATTTCTATGTCTATGCTGTACTGTGTGTGGCTGTATTTCTAAGGCTGTACTGTCTGAGTGGCTGTATTTCTAAGGCTGTACAGTCTCAGTGGCTGTATATTTATAGGCTCTGTACTGTGTGGCTGTATATTTCTATGTCTATGCTGTACTGTGTGTGGCTGTATTTTTCTATGTCTATGCTGTACTGTGTGTGGCTGTATTTTTCTATGTCTATGCTGTACTGTGTGTGGCTGTATATTTCTATGTCTATGCTGTACTGTGTGTGGCTGTATTTCTAAGGCTGTACTGTCTGAGTGGCTGTATTTCTAAGGCTGTACAGTCTCAGTGGCTGTATATTTATAGGCTCTGTACTGTGTGGCTGTATATTTCTATGTCTATGCTGTACTGTGTGTGGCTGTATATTTCTATGTCTATGCTGTACTGTGTGTAGCTGTATTTTTCTATGTCTATGCTGTACTGTGTGTGGCTGTATTTTTCTATGTCTATGCTGTACTGTGTGTGGCTGAATTTTTCTATGTCTATGCTGTACTGTGTGTGGCTGTATTTTTCTATGTCTATGCTGTACTGTGTGTGGCTGTATTTCTAAGGCTGTACTGTCTGTGTGGCTGTATATTTCTATGTCTATGCTGTACTGTGTGTGGCTGTATTTCTAAGGCTGTACTGTGTGTGGCTGTATTTTTCTATGTCTATGCTGTACTGTGTGTGGCTGTATTTCTAAGGCTGTATTGTCTGTGTGGCTGTATATTTCTATGTCTATGCTGTACTGTGTGTGGCTGTATTTCTAAGGCTATACTGTCTCAGTGGCTGTATATTTATAGGTTCTGTACTGTGTGGCTGTATTTTTCTATGTCTATGCTGTACTGTGTGTGGCTGTATTTTTCTATGTCTATTCTGTACTGTGTGTGGCTGTATTTTTCTATGTCTATGCTGTACTGTGTGTGGCTGTATTTCTTGAGGCTATAGGCCCTACTACTGTGTGGCTGTATTTTTCTATGTCTATGCTGTACTGTGTGTGGCTGTATTTTTCTATGTCTATGCTGTACTGTGTGTGGCTGTATTTTTCTATGTCTATGCTGTACTGTGTGTGGCTGTATTTCTTGAGGCTATAGGCCCTACTACTGTGTGGCTGTATATTTCTATGTCTATGCTGTACTGTGTGTGGCTGTATTTCTTGAGGCTATAGGCCCTACTACTGTGTGGCTGTATATTTCTATGTCTATGCTGTACTGTGTGTGGCTGTATTTTTCTATGTCTATTCTGTACTGTGTGTGGCTGTATTTTTCTATGTCTATGCTGTACTGTGTGTGGCTGTATTTTTCTATGTCTATTCTGTACTGTGTGTGGCTGTATTTTTCTATGTCTATGCTGTACTGTGTGTGGCTGTATTTTTCTATGTCTATTCTGTACTGTGTGTGGCTGTATTTTTCTATGTCTATGCTGTACTGTGTGTGGCTGTATTTCTTGAGGCTATAGGCTCTACTACTGTGTGGCTGTATATTTCTAGGTGCGTATGTCCCGAGAGCCTGGAGGACGGTAACCCGGTTGAATTCGGCCCGAACTGCGAGGTTATTATCCGAACATTCGACCGGGGCGGATTCGCCTTGTTCCCATCCATCAACCCGTGCGGATCCCACGCTGAAAACTCGAGGATATCTTTCGATTTCGCTACGAACGACGCCGATGCCTTGCTTATGTACAGCGGTCCCAGTCACGACCCTAACGGCAAGTCGAAATATTGTGTAAATGTAAATTTTTTCTGTTGTTTAGTGAAATCCGGTATCATTTTATGTGTCCACTCAGCATATTTTAGATTTAAATTTTTCCCCTTTATTCGCATGAACAGATGGTGCGATACGAACAGATGGCACGAGTAAAATGCACGAACACGTCGAAGAACCCAGAGATTTCGTTGCCTTTGAGTTGGTCAACGCTGAACTGAAGGCCTTCGTGAATCTGGGAGCCTTTACTACGGTTATAACTATGGCCAAGTCGTCTACGAACAGTCTGGACGATGGCGAATGGCACCACGTTGAGCTGGAGTTCTGGCGAGACGATCAGCCGGGAGAGGCGGTATGTATAATAAATCTACTCCAAATAAATATCATTACGTGTCTAAATAATTTAATATTAATTTCGTGTAGTTATGTAAAGGCCTAACTAATCCTAGTGTGATGCGCAGATAAGAATAACTGACTTTCGTTAATTGTTTTTGTTAGAATAACGTGCCACTGTAACATGCTCCTTTCCATCGTTTATTTACTTAAACCTCTGTTTACGATTGTAAAATTATATGTTTCTTCTTTTATTCCAGAATGATGATACTATATTGAAACTTTTCGCGACGTTAACTTTGGACCATTGCGCCAAGGTTAACATGCCTAGCGATACGTTTATACCACGGCGCCACAACATTGCCCAATGTCGTACTGTTCAAAGGATTGTTGGGGTATTTAAGAGGTTAGTTCCCAAGACACGTAAAATCACTACGTACGTGTAACATTTCTAACTACCGTTGTTTCAACTTTGGTAAATAACCCCACTCAACTGAATATAAAAAATTACCAACAGTTACTTATTGTGAAAGTACTGGCTGGAGTTGTCACGGCACTACTGGCGGGAGTTGTCACGGCACTACTGGCGGGAGTTGTCACGGCACTACTGGCGGGTGTTGTCACGGCACTTACTGGCGGGAGTTGTCACGGCACTACTGGCGGGAGTTTTCACGGCACTACTGAGGGGAGTTGTCACGTCACTTACTGGCGGGAGTTCTCATGGCACTACTGGCGGGTGTTGTCACGGCACTTACTGGCGGGAGTTGTCACGGCACTACTGGCGGGAGTTGTCACGGCACTCTGAGGGGAGTTGTCACGTCATTTACTGGCGGGAGTTGTCACGGCACTACTATGGCTGGAGTTGTCACGGCACTACTGGCGGGAGTTGTCACGGCACTCTGAGGGGAGTTGTCACGTCACTTACTGGCGGGAGTTGTCACGGCACTCTGAGGGGAGTTGTCACGGCACTCTGAGGGGAGTTGTCACGTCACTTACTGGCGGGAGTTGTCACGGCACTACTATGGCCGGAGTTGTCACGGTACTACTATGGCTGGAGTTGTCACGGCACTACTGGCGGGAGTTGTCACGGCACTCTGAGGGGAGTTGTCACGGCACTCTGAGGGGAGTTGTCACGTCACTTACTGGCGGGAGTTGTCACGGCACTACTATGGCTGGAGTTGTCACGGCACTACTGGCGGGAGTTGTCACGGCACTACTGGCGGGAGTTGTCACGGCGCTACTGGCTTGAGTTGTCACGGCACTACTGGCGGGAGTTGTCACGGCACTACTGGCTTGAGTTGTCCCGGCACTTACTGGTGGCAGTTGTCACGGCAGTACTATGGCTGGAGTTGTCACGGCACTACTGGCGGGAGTTGTCACGGCACTACTGGCGGGAGTTGTCACGGCACTTACTGGCGGGAGTTGTTACGGCACTTACTGGCTGGAGTTGTCACGGCACTTACTGGCGGGAATTGTTACGCACTTACTGGCGGGAGTTGTCACGGCACTTACTGGCGGGAGTTGTTACGGCACTTACTGGCGGGAGTTGTTACGGCACTTACTGGCGGGAGTTGTTACGGCACTTACTGGCGGGAGTTGTTACGGCGCTACTGGCTTAAGTTGTTACGCACTACTGGCGGGAGTTGTTACGGCACTACTGGCGGGAGTTGTCACGGCGCTACTGGCTTGAGTTGTCACGGCAATACTGGCGGGAGTTGTCACGGCACTTACTGGCGGGAATTGTTACGGCACTTACTGGCGGGAGTTGTCACGGCACTTACTGGCGGGAGTTGTTACGGCACTTACTGGCGGGTGTTGTTACGGCACTTACTGGCTGGAGTTGTCACGGCACTTACAGGCGGGAGTTGTCACGGCACTTACTGGCGGGAGTTGTTACGGCACTTACTGGCGGGAGTTGTTACGGCACTTACTGGCGGGTGTTGTTACGGCACTTACTGGCTGGAGTTGTCACGGCACTTACTGGCGGGAGTTGTTACGGCACTTACTGGCGGGAGTTAGTTACGGCACTACTGGCGGGAGTTGTTACGGCACTTACTGGCGGGAGTTGTTACGGCACTTACTGGCGGGAGTTGTTACGGCACTTACTGGCGGGAGTTGTTACGGCGCTACTGGCTTAAGTTGTTACGCACTACTGGCGGGAGTTGTTACGGCACTACTGGCGGGAGTTGTCACGGCGCTACTGGCTTGAGTTGTCACGGCAATACTGGCGGGAGTTGTCACGGCACTTACTGGCGGGAATTGTTACGGCACTTACTGGCGGGAGTTGTCACGGCACTTACTGGTGGGAGTTGTTACGGCACTTACTGGCGGGTGTTGTTACGGCACTTACTGGCTGGAGTTGTCACGGCACTTACTGGCGGGAGTTGTCACGGCACTTACTGGCGGGAGTTGTTACGGCACTTACTGGCGGGAGTTGTTACGGCACTTACTGGCGGGTGTTGTTACGGCACTTACTGGCTGGAGTTGTCACGTCACTTACTGACGGGAGTTGTTACGCACTTACTGGCGGGAGTTGTTACGGCACTTACTGGTGGGAGTTGTTACGGGCACTTACTGGCGGGTGTTGTTACGGCACTTACTGGCTGGAGTTGTCACGGCACTTACTGGCGGGAGTTGTTACGGCACTTACTGGCGGGAGTTGTCACGGCACTTTAGTGGCGGGAGTTAAAAGAAAATAAAGCAAAAGTAAGTAAAATACTGTGATATATGTGGCTATTTTGTCAAAATTGGAGTGAAATTATAACTTTATTTTGATTATTGTAATGTGACTCAATGTTAGGAAGATTTTATGATCGTTTTCACTGTTACTTTATAATTATAATTGCATAAACAAACGTCGCTCTGTTGATTAATAAGTTACGGTTTAATAAATTAATTACAAAATAGCATCTGAGGTATTATTATAGACTACCGCATCACATTCACATGTAGATGACACGGGGAGATAGTGTTGCAGCACTTTGGTAGTTCGACTTACTACCGGCAATAAATAGCCGCCAGTTAGTTATAAACCCTCGATCTCTAGTCCTAATGTAGGTTCGCATGACGTGCAGACCGAACCTCCAGGCGCCCATACTGCGGTGAATCTCGGGGTTGGCCGAACGGGCCGTCTGGATCGTGTATAACAACTCCGCGCAAAGGATGTTACGGGATATCGTAAACAGTTGCCATAGTAGGAGCCCGGAGAAGGCGGAAGTCATGTAGATAGCGGCGATAGCGAGAGCGAGGGAGGCGGAGCTCCAAGGGTCCGATGTGTTCTGTTTGAAAGAGCGGGCCCATAGGACTGGGACGGTGTGTCGCAGGCCGAGCGAAGAGCTGAGTATGAAGGAGGCGAGACACATGACGAACTGCTTGTGGTTACCCGCGCCTATGCAGCAGTCAAGCCAGGGGCAGTGGTGGTCCAGGCGGTGTACGCAGTGGGCGCACATCTTACAGTGGGAGGCCCCGGGTGGCGCCCTCTGGCGGCAGTGTCTGCACCAGGTGCCGTCAGGAGTGTCGTTGGGTCCCACGGCAACCACGCAGGCCGAGTCTGAGTATGGGTTGGTTGGGCGGGTGTAAACCGTGGGGTTGGTACGGGGACCCGTTGGGTTGGTACAACCCGCTAGCATTGGGTGGGTCTGACTGTCTCTCTGGCAACGCGTAGGAATCTATTGTAACTTTCCCGGGATCGCGAAACTTGATGAACCAAAGGAGGATTAAGGTAACTCCGGTAGACACGGTCGGTACAAGGATATCGAGTTGGGAGAGATTCGCCTCGGGTGCGATGTACAATAGGAAGAGGATGTAGGCCCAACAGAGACACGACAAGGACAACCATAGCAGCATGTCGCTGCGTTTACGGAGAAGTACGTAGCTAGTGAATATAAAACCGCAGGACAAGTTGGCGAATAGTAGAGTCAGTACGAGAGCGACGGGGCCCGTGGATGCTGCGAGTAAGGAAAGTCCCACCGCTGCGAACGCGACGAGGGCCTGTATAGGGAGGCGTCGAGCGCCGCCGATACACGGGATCCGTAGCCGATCCGAGACCACCGAGACAACGTCGTCCCAGTGGGCGGCTCCCACGGTCTGGCGGCGCACCAGTCGGTCTACCGCCCCGTCCAGGGCCTCGCAGTCGCAGCAGCATTGTACGATGTGGGAGCGGTTGCCCTCCAGGTTGATGTACTCGCAGCAGCACAGGGGGTCAACCTCCGGTGCCGGTAGCAGACCTCTGCGTCGGGACCCCGGGTAACCCACGGATTCAATGAAACTCTTCATATGACTGCACTTGCACGCGTGAAAAATTAACTCGTAAGGCCAGTAAGTCAGCGGTACCGTATTCTATCGCATCACTTGACTCTTATCACTGATGAGGCCTAAGTAATTATGTAATTCTTCGAGATGGCTGAGTGCTACCGCTACCGGTAGTTAATGCGATTAGTTAGGCTAATTATAAAGCATAATGCGGGAATGTAGGGTTGTAAGGCGAACCTAATTAATAATAATAATAAGCTTGAATTTTTGGCGAAATTTGGAAATTATCTATGAAAGTGAAGTTTTGATATTACTGTATTAGGGATAAGCCTACAATACAATTCATTCCATATAGATAGCATACACTGTAGGTAGACACAGTGTTGTTGTACCAGTACCTTCCTAGCAAACAAACATTACATTGTACAATGTAAACTACACCCCATGTCCTGGAATATATTGTCGTATTTCAGTGAGATGGACCCCCAAATTTTTCTACTAATCTTATACTTATGCATGGAATTTGAAACAGATAGTTTCATATCCCCCCTCCTTAGTGGGTGAGTCAGAATTTTTATTTTCGCTTTCAATCTTTAGCTACAAGCGTTTGAAAAAAGTGTCTTCAGCGATATAGCAGCACCAGTTACACCCTTACAGCTTACAACGCAATTATTCTTCATCCCTAAGGCAGCTTCATTCTGAAGAGGTGAAACTGTCTCTTGTTTTTAAAATTTCTTACAATCTCTTAAAGATTTGTAAACAAAATTAGGGGGTCTATGTCACTAATTCACCGCACCATATTCCTGGGCATGGTGTACACTCGTAATGCATATTTATTATTGAAATTGTCCACGGGAACCATTCAACAACTTACTAACCCCTTCTGTGTAGCAATTAAGTACCAATTAGTCCACGAACATTAGTCGTAGATTCATGAGGGTTTCTTGTAGACAATAATGACGGAATTTTCATATATTTTTTTTGTTAGTTGCACATTTCACACGTCCATATAAACTTTTCGTTTTAGTCGATTGAATACTCTTGGTCCCACTATGCTTGGCGGAAGAAGCATCGATAAATGGTTCGACTACCAACAACTCTCCCAGGATGGGTTTACCGGTTGTATTCGGCGTTTGAAGGTCGATGGTAATTACATCGATTTGGCGAGCCCAGCTGGAGAAAAGGACTCCTTCCTTGGGTGTAAATGTGAGTGTGTCGATGCAATAATATTAGCCATGTATATACATGTACAATCAACGTGATTCACTTTGTAAAGTTAAAAATGGATAGAATGGAAAATCGGATGTATACGATGTTCCTGAGTGTGCAAACGCACATGATTCACCATAATGAGCACGTCGTTGAGTTGCCCAGTAATAGGTTTTGGAGGCGCTGTAATGTTGGTATTTTTGCTGTAATATTTGACGTGCAATTGTTACCTCTGTTGATAATCACGGGTAATAATCAGTAACTCTTCAACACAACTTTCGGATTGACATACTTTGTATTATTATTCACCTTTGATATGTTTTGGTTTTAGCGACGAACCACTTGTGTTTAACCCCGACCTCTCCCCCTGGTCTGCGTTGTCTGCACGGCGTCTGTGAGGCCTCATTCACACAGTTCTATCGATGCGATTGTCTTCCAGGATTCTTCGGTGACAACTGCGATGCCCGTAAGTCGATTATAGTCACCCTGCCCTTATTAAATCATTATTTCCTATTTAATTACTTGTGGATCTATTTAATTTGTTTCACTTTGTTAGTGACTATGATTTTGAGATGCAACTAGCATAGGCGAAAGTCTGAATCCTTAACAATATTTTATCATGTAAATGACCGTGTACGTTGGAATTAGACCAAAGTTATTCGTAATAAATCATAATTATCTATTTTAGCAACAACTGGATACTATTTTGGCGATAATTCTTTTATCAATTATACAACTAGTATTACGGGTACGAACAAATTCTTGTCGACTATATTGGTGAAATTTAAAACTCTTCAAAAACAACCCGTTGTGTTATTTGCTGCGGAAACGGACTCTTTTGAGTACATGAAAATCGAGGTAAGTGGAAACGAGACCTAAACTGCCCAGACATAGCTTAATAAGTCATTATTATTAAGTTAGTTAACTTAGCGGACTGATAATCACTTCTACCGCTTAACATTGGCATTTTCCTTTTAGATTGTCAATGGATACCCTGGCGTTCGTTACGATTTGGGCGATGGTGTCGGCTATTGGATTTCTCTGGATAAATCGTTGGTTAACGATGGTCTGTGGCATTGGCTCGAAGTCAGACGGTATGGGGAAGAAATTCATCTGAAGCTGGACGGAGGCGGTGGCAGGTTGGTTGTCAATGGGTACATATAAGTCGATTGTTTGTCGGCACTCTAGAGTAGGTGATGTGATAAGAAACACTCGAATAATTAGTCAATTATGCGAGGGAGCCGTGGTTAGCTCATGGCCCTTTGAGCTACCTCGTGGCGCTTTATTACGGATTCCACTATCACATCTTCTCGTGATCAGGAACTATCAGGAACTGATTATTTACTTTAATGCAGAGTCTGAATTAAAGTTGCAGACTTTGCCTTACCTTTTCTTATTCGGTCTTCAGCTCATCCCAACACATCTGAACAAGAAGAGGAATTCACTGACTGTCGCTGACCTGTTCAGTCGAATCAACGTTTACACAGTGCGAATTTTGGTTTGGTAGCTTTGTTGTAGCATATCAAATACAACGTCAAGTTTCCTCCCATCTACCCACCCCGTTAATATTTTTTATTATAATTTTATTTGTTTTTTAGACACGAGACTATCGACACATCCAGTAAACTCCGGTGGTTGGATGGTAGTCGCTACACTAAACTTCTTGCTGGCGGTGGGGTTGTTCTTACAACCGATGAATATCTTTCGCGCCCCGGACCCATCAACGTTGATCAAAACTTTAAAGGTACGAAGCGGCATAATAATCAATCAAACATTGTTTATCTTATTTATTTATACTTCGTAATTATATTGTTTACTATAAACTGAAATGCGTAAACACTGTTTTAGGTTAGGATTTTAGAGTTACAATTATTAATACTGATTATTGTATTGAACAAAGAAATGAAATGTCTGTCTGTAATCAGCTATACGCTTGAACCCATCTCGATGAAATCTCGTTTACTGTAGCTCCGATTTTAACTATTTTGAATGTTATTTCGACCAGAAGTGCATGATATTTATTTACAAATGAGTTGGAGTTAACAAAAACAACATAATTTTGTGTTATTGTATAACATTTATTATTTTGCTCTCCCCGTTTTTGAAACAGACATACTTGTTCGCCCTTGTCTTTCGTTCTGAAAGAAAACCAAAACATCAAATATTTTTAATTAAACACTCATTTATTGGTATTCCTACCAGGTTGTATATCGGACCTCCGCTACGATTTCATATCTATGCCGCTTGGTGGCAGCACAAACGATGTTCGGGTTGTAGGAAGTCAGAACGTGGAGGCAGGATGTGCAGACATGTGCGTGGCGGGCACCTGTGCGCTTACTGAACGATGCATTGCGTTACCAGACGAAACACACTGCCGGTAAGCTGGTTAATTCCTACTTATAGGCCGCGGCGTTGTCGCTACTAAAACACATTGCCAGTAAATATTCTAGAATTCTGAAATTACTTTTCTCTATCTTTTGACTTTAACTTTTATGTCCAGCCTTCCAGAACTTACACACAATAATATAATATGCGAAACGTAGATATTATTAGCCTCTTTCATTCTATTCTTTTTCCAGGTGCCCCATTAATGCCGTGCAAGTTATAGAATCTGGTTCGAAGCTATGCAGAGACATAGACGAATGCGACATCTACATGCCTTGTCTTAACGGTGGCGTTTGTACCAACTATAATGCCACAGAGACCCGGACTACACCGTACATGTAAGTTCGACATGATCGGACACGAGGAGCAGTCTAATCAGAGATTTAATAGTACTCTGATACTACATACCACTTAGTACTGTTGTACTGCATTATGTATTGGTACCGGTATACCGTATAGGCCTACTGGTATAGGCCTACATAATTTCCGGCTTAATTTACTTAGGCCCCCTACTGCTGTCTGTACCGCTGTACCGGCTGACCGGTACCTGCCTGCTCTTTCACTGACTTAATTTTTATCTAACGATGGAAGAACAGACAGAGGAACTCGATATTCTAACATCCATTTATGATGGCGACGACAACTTTCGAGAAATTAGTCCGAAAGTTTTCCAATATAAACTCGAAGCTACCGAAGATTCTCAGTGTGCACTACTCCTACAAATCAGATGGACTCCTAACTACCCCGAGCAACTCCCAGATATTACCCTAGAATTATTCTTTAACAACCACATAAATCCTGAAACAAAGAAATATATAACCGAAAAATTAGTAGAAGTTGCCGAGGAAAACTTAGGAACTGCTATGACATTTACTCTCATCGAATTTATTAAAGAGAATATCGTTAGTTTAACAGAAGGTTATTCTAATAGGACCTCCTCAGATATTGTGCAGAGTACCGGTACCGGTACAAACACCAGTAGTAGTAGGACTCAAGCTACCCCGGCAGTAAAGAAAGAACAGTTTACTAAGGCGCAGAAGAGGAGAATGTTGGATAGACTTATTAATATGAAAGGGGAACGGCCTAGAGGATGGGACTGGGTGGATTTGGTAAAACATTTATCTAAAACAGGTTCTGTTGAACCGTCATGATCGGTCGGTACCTAACCTGCTAACCAATCTACTGGCGGCCTATCAAACAACAGGTGTAGAAGTGAAATTACATTTGGGCAATTATTCTAATACTGTGTACCGGTACTGTGGAAATATAATATCATTAATTTTATTACAAAAAACCAAGATGTAGGACCTACACCTACACTGATGCCGCTTTATCATAAAAAATATCGCTACGCGAGCGAAGTTAATCATAAATCAAGGGATCACAAAGGAAAAACATATATTATTTATTTATTATTTAGTGCGTGATTTCATTCTTAAGGGGGGGGGGGGGGGGGGGGGGTATTTTCGGAGTCAATGTGGGCGTGCACGGAATAGACCTATTGGTCACCGGAGATCTTCAAAATGTATAATCTCCAGTTCTAGTGGCCGTACGAAGTTAGTTTTAGGGTCATTCGAAAACCTTTTCTCAGAGAACAAAGTTACCATTCGATTTAAGATAAAATTATTGTGATGCAGCATAACATTAATTTGGGTAAAACATGCTTTGCAAATATTGTTCAAGTTATGATTGCTCAGCCAGCTTTCAAGAGTTTGACAAACCAAATCGTAACTTTGTTCTCTTGAGTAAAAAAAAGAGCTTTCGAATGAGCCTAAAATGAACTTCGTACGACCACTATTGAACTAGAGATTATATATGAAAATATTTTCCTGACTATATTTACAATTGTTCACGCACCCAGTATAAAATAAATGAAGCAAAAGATTAAATAAAATAAAATAGAGAAATTATTAAAACAATAATATGAAATATTCAACACCTTAGATGAAGGTATATTATCTAAGGTGTTGTCCCCTACACTAATATTGTTCATATTTTAATCACATTATAACAATATAATGCAGATACAATATAAATTATACTTCTATAAATTCATAAAAAATATTGGAATGACTAAATGAGTAGTGAGTTGGAAGTACAGAGTGACAGGGTATTTTAATAACGTAATTACGAGTAGATCAATTACAAACACATCTCTTAAAGCAAATCACTTAATTAAATAAAATCTATAATGGTATGGGGTATGGGGATTACAGCTGTATAATTTTTATGTATAATTATTTATATCTTATACTAGAAAATACTAATTTCCAATAAAGGGCAAGCATAAAAAGGCTGTTTTTTCACCGTAATCAACTTAATTAACTAATTAACTGCTTTTATCTTAGCTTCTCGCAGACCACACGCAAATTCAACTTGGAAAATTTAAATTTCTAAACTTTTGCCAAACAACATGTGTGCCAAGTTTGGTTATTTTCATCGAGATTTGGCCGAATTATTAACGTTTAAAATAGGACACGACAGATCAACAGACACACTGATTGAGAGCGTACCCGTATGATGAGCTCGCTTACTTTCGTGGCTTGCCCCATTTTCCAGCCAATTAACATTTGAGCCCACGAACCAAATGATTATCTTTCAATTTATATAATGAACATTGCATAGGTGAATGCAGGTGGTCAAACGATTCAAGATAGAGCTAGACGCGTGGACAGAATAGGTGCCGTTATAATGGATAAAATAATATATTTTATGCTAATAAGCTAGTGAGTAATGTGCTCTAAGATTTACACGGTAAAATTAATATTTATACAAAGGTCTTCCGCCGTGGTAGTACTTGATGTGTATTCATTTATTTATTAAAACCACTTGATGTTGTTGATGTGGTTCTTAATGCCATGTTGAGCAAAATGATAGCAAATAATAATATTGAACTGATATAATCAATTATGTTAGCTAGGTTTTACAATATAGTTATAAAATTCGTTATGTAAACAAGTATTTTTCTTGCTATATCATACAACACAGACTATCAATTATTAAGTGCAAGAGTAAGTTTATTTATTCTTTAATTTTATATGAGTTTTAAACCTTTTACGTTTGGGCTTTCTGTTTATTTTGCCATCACCTTCGTTACCAAGGTTAATATTCTGTACGTTGGCTATTCGCATCAGGTTCTGACTCATGTGATAGGGTCTCTCTTTTGAGCCGTCGTTCTTTTCGAGGTCCTCAAGGAAACAAATTAAGAGAGTGTCAATGGCCATGTCGAAGACATCGAAAAGGTCGCCAACGATGAAGTAGCTACCAATCACGATCATAGTGATTGGAACCCAGGTATAGTTTAACTCTGGTGGCCCATAACGATCCGGCAGGGGAATTCGGCCGTCAAAAAAGAAAAACGATATTAAAACGATCAATGAGACGACGAAGACCTTCCCGAGGAAGTTAAGGAATTCGGTTATGTGGTTGATGACAGTGACACGCAAGCAGTTTCGCATGATTAGGAAAAATGCATCCTTAGCAGAGGGGCAAAAACTCTTACCATAGATAGCGATTTCAATGTAGGCCTTTTTGTTTAGCATTACTACAAACTTTTCGATACATGTGAAGCAGCACCTACAAATCTTCAGAGTAAACTTAGCGCATTTATTTGTGGCTCCTTTAATTCTACTTTGAATGAACAATAGGAATATTCGGATTAGGTTGATCACTGTGATGATCAAAGAGCCGAATGCGAGGGAGCCCATGTGGTAGCGGATACATTTTTTGAAGGAAGTGCACACAGGGCTATCTGCGTGGTTGTTGAGTGCCCAATACCAACTGGCGAAGGCCCCAGCCAATGTCATCTGTTCCAAGGCCTTAGCAAACACGATCAACCAAATCAATGTGAAGCCGTTGTAGAAGTGCAGTTCGATGGCATTTGGTATCTCGGCATACGTAAGAAATATACAGGACACGCCATCCACAGTGTTTGGGTAATCTTCGGGTTTACAAGGGTCCCCTTGTTTCACATTGCGGTGTTTTAATGATGTGGTTGAGGTGGTTAATAAGTACTCACTAGTGCTCACGGAGTAGGTGGTTGAAATCGTTGAAGAAATATTTGATTCCGTGGACGTTTCTTTGAACGTAGTAGTAGTAGGATCCTCTGTTGAGGTCGAGGTCTCCTTTATTACTGATGTGTTGTTCTCATTGATGGTCCCCGCGTTAGCTGTGCTCGATGCGACCTCTGTCGAGATCGTGGTCACATTTATCTCTGATATATTGGTCACCGCGTTAGTCATGCTCGTTGAGACCTCTGTTGAGATCGTGGTCGTAACTGCGTTAGTTGTGTTCGTTGATAATGTTTGATGGGACTTTGAAGTTGATGATGGAGTCGAGATGTACTCCGTTGTGCTAGTTATGGAAGAAGCCTTGCTCGTTGGGGGCAGCGAAGTACTCGTGACATAGTACCCAGAATCCATATTTTTATTGGGGGTTATTATGTTGATCACAAAAGTAGCTTCACCGTTGGAAGCCAAGAACACGATGATACTTCCACAGAGGGCGATACTGCTGAGTATGATAATGTTGGTGAAGAGTGGAACGAATAACGACGACCAGACCTTGCCGATACACTGTGAACCTTCCTTGATTAGGT
>JAUCBJ010005853.1:0-26649 GCA_032718475.1 Nemertoderma westbladi | reverse complement strand
TGTCCCGGGGGCCATGGATTTCTTCGAGAAGCTCGAGGAGTCCGTCGTCCAGTTCCTCCAGGGCCTGACCAACCGCCCCGTCATCACTCCTGAGGAGCGCAGGCTGCTCTCGCTACCAGTTCGCCACGGCGGGCTAGCGATCCCGACTCCCGAGGACTTACGAATCGAAAACGGCAACTCCAGGTGGATCTGTGAACCGTTTATGGAGGTCGTGGAACCGGTTGCTATAAGGGAGGCGCAAAAGTTCATCGCCACCCGGATCAAGGCGAGGGCCGTGCCGGCACTGAAGGAGAAGGTAGAGTCGGTTAGTTCTTGACCTACCCGAGAATCAACGGAAGTTGACGGAGCTCGTGGTGGAACCTGGCGCCTCGGCCTGGCTCAACGCGCGCCCCATAACCCTCCACGATACCCACCTAACTAAAGAGGAGTTCCGCGACGCATTGTGTCTGCGTTATGGGTGGCAGCCCGAGTCGCTCCCAGCTCGTTGTGCCTGTGGGACAAGATTTTCAACAAACCACATCTTGTCTTGTCCCACCGGCGGTTACCCGTCAATTAGGCACAACGAGCTCCGGGATTTCGTCGCCACAACGTTAACCGAGGTCGCTCATAACGTTGCCATCGAGCCGCACCTGCAGCCAATCACCGGCGAGCAGTTCTCCCGCACGTCCACTTCCGTGGACCAACAAGCTCGGTTGGACGTGTCGGTCTCCGGGTTTTGGGGGAATCGATATCAAAAGACGTACATAGATGTATCCGTCTTCAACCCCCTCGCCCCGACCAACGCCGCAATGGACGTCGACGCCGCCCACCTATTCCACGAAACCCGGAAACGCAATAAATATCTGGAACGGATCCGGGAAGTCGAGCACGCCACGTTCACCCCGCTGATATTCTCAGCGTTGGGGGGAATATCTCCCTCCACGACGCTGTTCGTGAAGCACCTCGCTTCAAAGCTGGCGGACCGGCGCGAGCTGCGCTACTCGGAGTGCGTGAGCTGGGTGCGGAGGCAGTTCAGCTTCGCGCTGCTGCGGGCCTCCCTGATGTGCATAAGAGGGTCGAGATCGGCACGGAAACGCCCAGTGTTTGTTGGGGCAGAAGCATCGCCGTCCATCTTGCTGGCCAACGCCGACACAAGGGTGGGACAGTAGAGTCAGGAACTCATATCATAAACAATTTCAAAATCAGTTTAATTATTTTATATTATTTAATTCCCTTGTATGGTTTAAATTTCCCGCCCTTTGCTCATTTGATAATATAAACCGCGAATTTGTAACTACTAATCGGCCTGCTGCATTGGAACTGCACATTGAGATGCTATGCCAGCTTAACAAAAACACAACACAACTCCCTATCCCCCATGATTTTCGCGATATTATCTGCATCTTCAAGGCCAGTGTCCATTAGCAGGCGTCTCACGAAAGTCATGGGCTGTCCACCATGCTAATTTTCTCAATGGGGCTGCTAAAGCACAATATTGTGCACAGGCTGGTCCTCACGGCGAAAACAATGTCCTGTAAAGTGGAGGCGGCATTTTTCTAGTATCAAGCTTGGGGGCACCAATGAAACACCTCCAATGTTATATAATGTAGTGTCTGGTTGGAGATGTGTTCATTGTACTTGACTCAGTGAACCCGACTGATGAACCCGAGATTTGGTGTCCTCAGTAGTTATGTAGAGTCCAGCATGGACTCTCATAGAGGAGTACTGGAACTACTGCTGCTTTAAATAATCGGACCTTAAGTTTTCGATGAATTCTATGTGACTTCCTAATCCTGGAATGGAAAGCCCATTCAAGGCTGCCCATGCCTTTCCCTTACGTATACGAAGGTCCTCATCTGACTTCCGGATCCACCGACATCCAGCTGTACAGTACAACCATGGAATAATAGTATTTATAGTGAAAGAATCGCAGTGATAAATTGGGTAATATAATTTACCGGCAGTAAATTCAGTCTATCGTTCTGCATATTGATACCGATTCAAGTCCTTGCTTCTGTTGCCCCAATCTATAGTATATTATACCGATCCAGAACATAAAATCTCTGTTGAAAATACACTGCTGATAAATTGCTAGATATACTGCTGATACATATACAGTATATATATATTGATAATTCCGGTACCGATTGCTTGAGTACTCCAGTCACAGTCTGGCCATTCGGACTCGTCTAATACAGTAGTACAGTAGACCGATCCTACCGGGTTGGAATGAACATATTCGGCCGTTTAAGGACGAACCGCTCTTCTGTGATAGTGTCTAGGTTGCGGCTGGGCTGGTTGCCCAAATGCCGTAGTAAATGCAGAATTATTCCATTTACGAGACAGATACAACGGTGATATTTAGATAATGTTAAGCGGAGAATTGATAGAAGCGTGCCTTGCAAACAACCAACAAATTTTCACTGAAATCAAGAAAATTGCGTAGAGTACAACCAACAGTAAGTTTGAAAATATATGATTGTGAAAATATATGATTGTTGAAAAGTGAGATCGATACGAAATTGAGAGCAAGTGAGACTGAAGCATTACCTCTCATTACCTTGGTTTTCATTGAAGCTGCATTATTACATAAACTGAAAAGTTCAAAAACAGACGCTGTGTAGGCCTACGGTTTGGACTCTGACTGTCTGATAAATACTGGCCAAGAGTTCAGGAGCACATTGCTCGTTTATTTAATTTGCTTCTACAGTAGTTCACGGATTCATTCCTCAATTCGTGCAAACGTGAGTAATTATCCCGTTAGTTAAAGATAAACTCAGCGACGTTGGTCTGTACATCGTGTGATTGCCTTATCGTCCTTGCTTATTAAACTACAGTATTTGAGTGGATGATGCTGATTTCGCAGTGTGAACATTCTCCCTTAATGAAATGCAGTTTGGTTTCCAATCTGGTTGGTGGGACGATGCAATGTACCTGGGCTGCTACTGAGGTCATTGGGTATTATTCACGCCTTTCAACTCTTGTCTACGGTTGACTTCTGGATCTAAAGAAGACATTTCATGGTCGAAGGGGGCAAACACTTCCTGGAATTAATCAAGACCCTTTATTACCCTTTATTACCGATTTTACCCTTTATTTCTTCATGTACTCTTGTGGAGTTACTCAAACCACACCTGCTTTGTACATTGGGACAGTTGTGCTTCGACTCCATTCAATATCTCCAACTGTGTATGCCAGGGATTGGTAGATTCGCAAGAACTTAATTCCTCATCGAATAATGATGACTCTAGTCGATCCCTTACCTAAATGGTTACGCAACAAATTGCGGGGGGAGAGGGCATTGAACACCCGGAAACAGAAGAAGGATGAACCGGGAATGCAGGAGCTTTCTAAATTCCTGACATATCAATCGGAGATCTTTACAGACCCAGTATATGTGGAGGACAACTTCACTAAACCCGTCAGATCAGAGGCCAGAACAGAAAGCAAAACAAGAGCGGTGCACAACCCAACATGTCCAATGCATCGAAGGATACAGTCATATGCAGCATGCATAAACAAGGAAGGTCTACAAGTCGACATGAGTGCCCTGCCCATGCAGGCATGTTGACAAGGTGCGGACTATGAGTCCAAATAGACTCTCATTTAGAGAATCGAACAATCGGACACACTGGTATAAACCACCAAGGCAAACTATATTGCAACCACCATGGCGTAAAAATAATAGAGAACTGAAAAGTGCATTTCTTTCAGTTCTGGCTCGACTTGACATCAACCTTAGAATTAGATTAGGTGGAGTTGATCTTCCATGGGTTCGTGAGGCTATTCATTTAGGACATACAGTTGATTTTCATAACACATTGAATACCAACATCACGACATCATCATCAACATCGTTGCTCCATGAAGTCGACTACTCTAACCCATATACTATATGCGACTTACAGACTAGTTTTTCTAGTTTGTATGGTAGTAATATTTGAGATCTTTCCTGTGGTGAATGTTCTAGAATACATAGTGCATGCGCATGGAATATAAAGGCCATGATACACCACAGGAGCAGCGAGCGGCAGCGGCTGCGGCGAGCGGCCGATGTGAGTGGCGACTTTTAGTATGATACACTATAGGAGCGGCGAGCGGCAGTGGCCATTTGTGGTGTATCATCACCCATAGAAAATAATGTGTTCTATTTTGTGGCCGCTTGCCATTGCCGCTCATTGCTGCCGCTCGCTGCTCCTGCGGTGTATCATGGCCTTAAATGTGCGAATTATTTTCGATTTGCCATTCAATTCACACAGATATATAGTAGAACAAATTTTTCCCTTTGAGATCCTTGCGTTATGTTGCAAAATAGATTTATAAAATTTGCAAATAATGTGCAAAGTTCTAGTGCACGTATAATTAGATTTCTATCTGATTTATGTTTATTTATCTGTAGATCTCGTAGCGGTTCTAACTATCACTATCGTAATATTGGTAATCTGTGAAATATCAACAACCTAACTAAATCAAGTAAGGAAATGATTTATTATTAACGTGCATTCAAACGGTTTAGAGGTCATTGGATTCAAGGATAGCGAACTGAAATTTATTCTACAGTACTTATCAACCTCCAAATTTATGTTCTTTATAATTACTTGTGTTATAATATTATGCTATAAGTAACTCAACTCCTTATTGTTTCTGCTCGGTTAGTTTGTAAATTATGTAATATTATGTTACGCTCCTTGAAGTGTGTACGAAAATAAACTTAATAATAAATGGTAATTTTATTTTCATTTATTTATTTACTTTCTTTTTATCAATATCAATAGAATGTGAGTATTTGTATGTCACTGCCACTACCCATATTACTGTTTTCCTGGAGGATTTACTCATGCCAGTAGCATGTGTTTGTTTCTGTTAATTTTGCTGCACATCCTGCAGTTTACACCATAACGTATGTTCCCTATATTCTCTTGTACGATAGTAGTTAGTGAATTGAGCATTTATCATTTTTAACTTTCTTCTGAGTGAATTCAAATCCGTGGTATATCTCATCGTCGTCGTTTGAATGATTAACTTCGCTGTCATTGAGAATGTTACTATCTGGTTCTTGTTTGCAAAGCTCTTCTTCAAAATATTGGAACTTATTTTCACCCAAAACATCGGGTTCCATTGGTGGTTTTATTTTTTTGCTTTCTAGTTTCTCGAAGTCTATTCCACAGAAAAAACTGTGAGCTTTAATATCACTAAGTCCGTCTCTTGAGCCAAGTCTGAGAGATGGTTCCTTTATTAAAAGTTTGGAAATTATATTCCTAATGGAGGATGATGCTGTCATTGGTAACAATTCCCAGTGTGGTTCACTGTTACAAATTGCTTTTTGTAATGAGGTCGTATGAAGTTCGACGCTCTCATACTTAAACTGGCCGTTGACGGTCTCGGGTACTGGTTCAAATGGATTAATTCCAGAGATCATGTCGAATATAAGCACACCCAAAGACCACCAATCCGAAGCAAACCCATGCTCATTTAAAAGTATTCTTTCAGGGCACATGTATGTAATAGTGCCGCACAGGGACCTGGTACGAACTCCTGGTCCCATACCCTCTTTCGCCAAACCAAAATCTCCCAACATGATGTGGCCTAAGGCATCGAAGAGGATATTCTCTGGCTTGAGATCCCGATAAATAATTCCATTGTCATGCAAGTATCCAAGCGCGCAAGCTGTTTCCGCACTATAAAACCTGGCGGCACTACTATAGCCAAGTTGTTTTTTATGGATGATGGTTGACTGGCATTCGATTGATTGATAGCTCGTACATTTTTTAGATAGCTAGTATTTTTTTAAATACATAAGGATTTAATTAAAATTTCAATCTATTTTTTACGCAGCTTTTACAATACTATATATAAAATATTAATACATTTTATAGATATTTAATTATTTTAAAATTCTATCTACCTTATGGAATTTACTACCTACTACTAAATCGAATGTCAGCCAACCATATTCAAGAAAAGATTCCAAAAAAAATGCTGTAGAAGGAACTAATTGATTCATTTAAGTTGGTCGAAAATGTTCACACAAGCTATAGTAGTGCCAACCTGGCTTTCCGTTCTGAGAAACGGTTATTTGACAATGCCTGGTGACTAAATAAATCCCCACCGTCAGCGTATGTCAACACAAAGTAAACCTTTCTTCTGGTTTGAAAAGCGTAATGTAACTGCACAATAAAGGGATGTTTAATATTCTTTGATAAAGCGTTTCTTTCGGCGAAGCACATCTTCTTGCGTTCATTTGTTTGGTGCGATGCTTGCTCCTTTCCTTCGAAGCTGGTGGACCCCTTAGGTACAATCTTCATGGCATAGAATTTATTATCGTGTTTATGGCGGACATAGTAAACCACCCCATAACCTCCTTTACCAATACACTTTATTATCTGAAAGTCCGAGGTTTTCGCAACTGGCTGCCCATCTGCAGTTTTTTGTGTTTTGCTACGAAAGAAATTAAACGGACAACTCATAAATTTTATATTTGGGCAATTTGTTGGCATAATCATATATAGTTTTATGTGTGTGGTTTATCATATTAGAGGCATCCACTCACATATTATACTCCATAGGAGTTTTAATCTTTTAACCTGCGTGTCCCCCACACGCAGGTTAAAAGATTTGCCGGCAAAATCTAATTAAAGAAATAATAGGGTTGGTGGGCGAAAAAATTGTTGGGCTAGAAACAATTGAATAAGGGGTAGGAAGGTGCCCTACTACTACTACTAGGATCGGCATGCTGCATTGCAGCTGCATTTTTAAGAATGTTGTGCCGGCTTGTCAACAAAATTGCACCGCCACAACTCCCTATCACCCATGACATTTGCTAGATCATCCGCATCTTTAAGGCCAGTGTCCTTTAAGATGCGTCTCAAGAAAGTCATGGGCTGTCCACCATGCTTATTCACTCCATGAGGCTGCCAAAGTACAAGATTATGCACTGGCTGGTCCTCACGGCGAAAGCAATGTCCTGCAAAGCGGAGGCGATTTCGTTCTAGTGTCAAGCTTGGGGGAACCAATGAGACACCTCCAATGTTATATAGTGTCTGGTTGGAGATGTGTGCATTGTACTTGACACAATGAACCCGGCGTAGCATTCTTGCGAATGTGCCATCCAGAGATTTGGTGTCCTCAGCAGTTAGAGCTCAGCATGGACTCCCATAGAGGAGTACTGGAACTACTGCTGCTCTAAATAATCGGACCTTAAGTTTCCGATTAATTCTCGGTGACTTCCAAATCCTGGAAAGCCTATTCAAGGCTGCCCATGCCTTTCCCTTGCGTTTCCCTTTCCCTTTCCTTTAAGGTGCACTAAATCGAGTGGCTGTGTGTGTTTTTTGTAAAAACACGAGGAAACGTTCGCAATGGCGGGTCTAAAGTAAGCGCGGGAGGCCTATTTTGAAAATCGGCTGTGATTGGCTGCTACATATTTGACGTCATTACGCAGTGATCTGAATTTTTTTTATCTTTCTTGGTTTCTATTGAGAACGATTTTCAATCGATTCAAATACACATTAAATCTCAATCATTTCACACGTGGCTTATAACAATTGAAAGCGGAGAGTCTTGGGCGTCTTTTGACACCACAATTAATGAAGTTCATGATGAGGAACATTGATATATATATGTATTCAGCTGTATTTCCAGCAGCAATACCGGTACTGCATCCCAATCTGTATTGATTACGGTAGATTCGATTTAAAATAACACGAAACTTGTAATACAGTAATAATTGGCAGTCTTCAAAAATATGAAAATCTCGGCGACTGGTTTAGATTCTCGGCGACTGGTTTAGATTTCGGCATAGATTTCGGACAAGATTTCGGCCTAGATTTCGGACAAGATTTCGGCCAAGATTTCGGCTTAAAATCTAAGCCGAAATCTAGGCCGAAATTTCAAGCCAAATTTCAAGCCTTCTTGTCAGTCTGTGTTTCTCTGTCTGTTGTTCTCCAGTCTGCCAGTAGGCCTACAGTACTACGCTAGGCCTACCGCAGTATCATAGTGTGTACAGTACAGTAGTTATGAGTTACCTATAGTATATAGGCCTACCTCACTGGATTAAATGGTGAAGTCGGCTTAGATTTCGAAATTTTCGAAATTTTCAAAATCAAAGCCAAAATCTTTGCCGAAATGTAGGCCGAAATCTAAACCAGTCACCGAGCATCTGAACCAGTCGCCGACATATTCATATTATTGAAGCCCACGGCGCCCCATAGTAGGCTAATTGAATATTAAAAATGTGTACCGGTCAACGGTAAACCCTACTTAATGAAGTAAATCTGCAATACTCAGATACTGCAATAGGCTGAGTGCTTACATACAGATCAGGCAATCTGCCGAGTTTGTAATTGTAAACATCATTTTATCAATCTCCCCTTTATGAATTTAATTAATTGTAGTGTCAAAATACGCGCATGACTCTGCGCTTTCAATTGATATAAGCCACGTGAGAAATGATTGAGATTTAATATGTATTTGAATCGATTCTCTCCATAGAAACCAAGATAAAAAATAAACATCAAATATATAGCAGCCAATCACAGCCGATTTTCAAAATTGGCTTCCCGCGCTTACTTAAACCCGCCATTTCGACCGTTTCCTCGTCAGCTCGTGTTTTTACAAAAAACACACTTGATTCAGGGAATCTTCTTACCCCTTATTCGAATGTTTCTAGCCCAACAATTTTTTCGCGCACCAACCCTATTGAAAAACCCTACCCTATGAGGTTGTGGAATTTATTAGATTAGAGCCTCACACTCATAACCTAGGTTTAGTATTCAATAAGTGCTGCCTAATTACGGTTTGTGGATTACCAACACACTGGCACTTGTTCGATATGAGTGGATGCCAAGGTGCCCTAAACTATAGGATATGCGGATAGGCCATGGAGCCGGAAATTACTAGCTAATTTGATGGTTTAGATTACACAGTGGGATTTGCAGTAATATTTAGATACTGTATTTCGACATTATTTAAAACATATTGTACGCTATACACTGTCATATCATTGGCTTGTTGTATTTTTGGACCTGGACAGTCTACTGTAGGCCTTTGCGTAACTAACTGCCTTGTAACGGACCAAATTCTGACTGACTGATGATTTAGATATAATTTCAACCGATCCAATTTCATACATTTCCAGCCAATGATATGATAAAGAGTATTAGTCTGAGCGAGGTAGTCTAAACCATTGTTTGAATCCTATCAATAGGACAGACACCTTATTGTTTGTAAAGTAAGAAAATACCTTAGCTTATTCAAAATAAATAAATTTATTACTTAGAAGTTTACTAATATTTAGCTAACGAATAGTATTCCAGAATCAGAAGTTAATGGTATTACCTACCTCTCCTCCCTTATTTTAGTATTTTTTCAGATAATGATTTTAATTCATTTGATATTGGTATTGAATTATTGTTGATTAGTACTATTAATAGATTATAATTTATGGTAGTTAGTTTTTTTAATTGTAACTGATGTTTTCAAAATATACTTTAAATTTAGAAGCGTTTGGTAAATACAATTCACAGGAGGTTGAATTAATTTATTGAAATTAATTCCTTAGGTGTTTCTGACCTTTGTCCCATTCATCTCATTTGGACCTTTGGCCCATTCAGATCTCCGTCCTGTTCAGACCTTCGTCCCATTCGAAACTTTGTCCCATTCTGACCTTTGTCCCATTCTGACCTTTGTCCCATTCTGACCTTTGTCCCATTCGGACCTTCGTACTATGTGGACCACTGTCCTGTTCGGACTGTTCGCGCTTTTAGACCTTTAACAGTTTAACCTGCTAATTTATGTGCTTATGATGTCTGACAGCCTGTACAAAATATGACCACAGCCGAAGCCAGTCTAGAGTGGTGTATGACCCACCGTGTGTGGGAGACTGAATTCTATGGCAGAGAGCGGGGTAGGCTACTTTGTATTATTCGATTGATCTCTACTATATAATCTCCAAAAACTATGCTTATTTTCAGGGCAATACCAACAGTTCCTCTAGATGCTTCGCTTTAAATACCACACAGAGTTATGACTTGTACTAATTACAACGGATGGTCATGAGACAACGCAAATGTTCACATTCTTTAGGAATGTATAATTAATCGCTCGCACTCACGTTACTGAGCCAATACGCTAATTTGCTGACTGTCCACTCACATATAAGGATAAATTTAGCTCGCTTACGTTGGGGTTATGAAATAGCATAAAATTCATACAGACCACTGTAGTTTGAGCCAAGGAATTGTTACTAATTTTTCCTTCTGCTTACCTCAATAATAAAGAAAGTTAGGGGAATTATCGATTATTCATAAGTATTCTCCAAATATAAGCATCAATTAAATATGTTACCAACCACAATAATGAATAACAGTATAAACAGTATAAATTACGCGGTGCCGGCAGTTTAATCAACAGTCAGATGTTTGCCATAGCAGTAAAGAGTGAATGAAGAGTTAATAGATTTGCATTTTATGATTCTCTCTGGCCACTGATGGTTCTGGGCAGAAGTCAGAATGAAGGATTTCTCGCACTGCGGCATATACATATGTAAACAAGGCCTTGATAAACCGTAAAGTGAAAATCGTGCTGATTGGACGAAAAATAACATAGAACATACGGGACAAGGAAACAGCTGGCTAATTTTGTCATTATAGCTCTGTACCAAAATAAACGCCAGAGGGCGTAAGTCAATACATTCTCCAATCCCTCGAGATAATGCTGGCCTTTTAGAGTAGTTCGCGAATTGCACAAAAACGACACATTTTTGCTGCAAAACCTTTGTCCCTTTCAGACCTTCATCCCATTCGTATCTTTGACCCATTCGAACCTTCATCCCATTTGGACCTGTGTCCTGTTTGGACCTCCATCACATTCGGACCTTCTTCTCATTCTGACCTTCATCTCATTCGGACCTCCGTCCTGTTCGGACCTTCGTCCCATTCGGACCTTCGACTCATTCGGACCCTTGACTCATTCATACCTTCACTCATTCGTACCTTTGACTCATTCATACCTTCGACTCATTCGGACCTTCATCTCGCTCGGGAGGTGAAGCATACAAATATTATGCCATATCGGTTCTCATGGTGACATTTGACTTTTATGGTGAGTGGGCCAAACATGTCAGTACCGGTGTATGAGAATAGTGGTTCACACTCTAGGGTTCTTTCCTTGGGTAGGGATGCCATCTATTGGCTTTCCCTCTTCCTCTTTTGCTTGCGGTATGTTTGGCAGGTCCCCACCATAGATTTTAATTTCTTGCGTACGGCTGGTATCCAGAATGTACGCCGCACTGATGTTAATGTCATATCAGTACCCTCATGGAATGTCTGTGCATGACAGTCATTTATTATTTGGGCTACAATAGTAGATTTTCTCGGTAGTATTTTTTGTATGTTGACTTGAGGCAAGTTGTACCCGTGAGTCCATTACTATTAATACAGAGTCAGTGAGTTTGGGGCTCAGCATTATTATGGTTCTTGCTGTACAGATTTCCCAGCTCTCAATCGTTTTATCTCCTCTGGATATGCCTTTCACTGCTCATATGATATGATCAACTTTTCGGCTGATGTCAAGTATATGTCAGGCTTGCGCTCCTTGCCTCTACAATATAAGTATTGACTATAGGCTATAAAGTAAGCGACAAATGTTCTTGGTATGTGGTATTCTTGTTCTTGGTTGGTATTGGTGATCATGGTATTCTTATACCATGATGAACTATAAGACAGAAACTTATCGGTCGCTGTTTGGGCTCCCATTAGGGAACTATAGGCAATTTCTGACCGACTTTTACCTTCCAGGTTAGCTAACGCCTGTTCTACCTACTTCTTTGGGAATTTTAGCCATTGCAATCATTTGGTAGGGGAAGGAACTCTGGACCACTATATTGCCACCATCAGCTATGACCTAGGTATTGTTGGCTTCTTGAGAGGGGCTGCTCTCGCTTCACTGAATACAAGGCAAGGTAGCAGTGGACCTTCTTCCTTCTCTACTACTACTATGTATAGTGCTGCACCATACCCTTTAGTAGATGCATCAGTGAATACAGTACATGGAGATCTAAGTTAGTGGTATCTCCATTTACAAAGTATGCCCGTGGTATACTGAGTTTCGGTATTGCTGCCAAACTCTCTAGCCACACACACCATTCATTACTTATTGTGTCTGGTAGGACTTGGTCCCATGGGCACTTAAGGAGGTAAACATTCCTTAGGATTTGTTCGCTGAGTACTATAACTGGTGCCACCAGACCCAGCGGGTCACAAATCTTAGCTTTGCATGAAACATAAGCTCGTTTTGTGTGGACCAAGGGTTCTGTGTGTTAGAATATAATATATTCTAATGCTTCAGTCTCCCTGTTCAATGTGATGCCTAGAACTTGAGAATCCGCTTCCCGGTTTCGTTCCCTGAGTATGCTGTCTACTCCGGTTGGCATCACACTGTTATTTCTGAATAGTTGTTCTATGTCAATGCGTTCTAATTATGGTTCAGATGATATATTTTGTGTATCCCCTGGTGTCTCATTTTGGGTATTTTGTGGCCCAAATTGGGACGTTTTTCTTTGGTTTCCATAACATCGACAAACTACTTGGAATTTGATTTGAACTTTGTAAGCCGGAACACCCCCCCCCCCCCCCCCCCCCCATTAGAATCTCTACGACTTGTGTGGCCGTTCTAACCATATCTGTCAAGGAGTTGCTTGATCCTGCCTAGTCCATCAACGACATAGAACCCCTTATGGATCATATCTATGGCACTGGTGTCATAGATACATTATTTCCCTTCTGTGGTTTGCCCAAGGCATTTTGTAGCTGGATGGCATTTATACACACATCTCAAATCTGACTCTATACAACCGTTGAGGTGTTTAAATAGTCTCCCCCTCGCTTAACACTTGAACAGAACCGCAGGACCACATTATTGCTTTCGCCGTGAAGATCAACCAGTGCATAATCATGTGCTTTGGTGGCCTCATGGAGCGAATAACCATGGTGGACTTTCTTTCTTTGACTGGTGACTTTCTTTAGATGCATCTTAAAGCACACGGCTCTTGAAGTTGCAGAAGATCTAGCAAATGTTATGGCATGGGTGATAATATGGAGGTCACGAATATGATAGAGCCTGAATAATGTCGGGCGTATAATCCCAAATATATAGTCAGACCAAGTACAAACAATATAGTGCGGGGCCACCTGTCTTGCAGTGCGCCCTGTGACCGGTAATAAGCATCCTAACTAGCTAACTAATGCTGTCCTGTCTACTCGGTAGGTAGTCATAGTATCCCGAGTCTGCATGTGTCTGTGTAGACTATGACTCAGGGTGAGTCATCCCTACAGTACCGCAGACCCTGAGTATCTGCATCGTATGGGGCGAGCCAGGTAGTGTGGCGAGTTCGTATCACTACAATAGGTTGCTGTGGCGGCACAATATGGCGACAAGCCGGCACAGTATTCTAAATATGTAATATATATAATGCAGCTGCAATGCAGCATGGCGATAGTAGTTGTGGTAGTTGTAGTAGTACGGCAATATAAATCCCTGCGTTGTTTCTGTTAATTAGTGTTTTGTAGCCATATCTCAAATCGTATTGTTTACATATGGTCAGTTAGCTGTATTTTGATCTTTAAACGCAAATTTTTTTCTCATAAAGTATACATTCCAGGGAATAATAATAATGGGAACTGCCATTGGTCGACGAGAAAATTGATCTATAGCCATCAAGATAAAACGATATTGTATAGAATTGGTAACGGTCCAACAATGTCTAGATGTACTATATCAAAGCGTTCTGTTACTATGGGAAGACCTTCATTGGGTCGATAAATATGCCTTACAACTTTGGCAGTTTGGACATTTGCTATCCAATTTTTGGATGTCTGATTTTGCATGTGGCCAATAAATCTGGTATAATATCCGCCTCTTAGATGCTTTGCGTCCTGGGGGGGCGACATGGTGAAGTGTTTGGAATAAAGTTTGACAGAGTTCAGGGGGAATATATGGTTTTGTAAAATTTCTGATTTTTGTTGCACTTGAGCAATGGCTGGTAAGTCACAAGCATCAAGTAAAATACTGGCTACTCTCTCGTTATTGTTCAAATAGTAATCTTCATTGTCTTGCAGGTTGTTAGTGGACGTGATAGTGTATCAGTGACAATATACTTTCCAGGAATGTAATGAAGTACGTCGATATATTCTGCAATCATCACCAACCTTAGATCTTGCCAATACGAATTTGGTTCTAAAGTTTTGGCAAGGGCACTGACGAAAGGTTTATGGTCAGTGATGCAACTGTTTTGATAGTCTCTATATATGGTCGAAAGTGTAGAACAGTATGTGAGATGACGAGAAGTGGAATCAGCTTCGGAGTTCTGGGTAAGATGATGGAAGTGGAAGGTCATTCACCTTAGAAAGGGAAGGAGCAATTCCATGTTCTGAAACATGGAAACCAAGGAAATCCATATTATAAATCGCAAAACGACACTTTCTGTAATTGATATGAAGATCATGTTGTTGTAGATGTTCCAGAAGATTCTGTAGGTCAACCTTATGTGTTTCTAAATATGGAGAACCGATCATTGATTATATCATCAAAGAATGGGAAAGTTCTTGCTTCCAGTCAACAGAGGGCTTTGTGTACATTGCGATTGAAGCATGGTGCTGAATTTTTCATTCCAAATGGCATCCTTATGAATTGAAAAAGGCCAAAAGGCGTAGTGATGGCAGTTTTTGGGATATCATTATCTCTAACTTTTATGGCATGGTAAGGTTTTACTAGGTCAATCTTGGAGAACACCTTACATCCATGGAGTAAAAGCATTTGCGGTTTTGGGATCTGGGATGGGATAATATCTTTCTTGTCTAAATGTAAGCCACTACTGACGCTACTGACACTACTGACTTTGAAGGGAGAATAACACCTAGTTCAAGCAATTCATTAAAATAGTTTTTTTGCACTTACCAATTTATCTGGAGCCAACCATCGTGGCTTTGAGTGGATTGGTGGTCCGGATGTTTCGATTTCGAATTCAAGTGTGTTTGTAAGATTTTTGGTATAATCTGGCGGACCAAAAAGACCCCAAAATGGTTTAAGAGTTTCATGGACTGATTCTGGAAAGTCAAAGTCTTCTATTTCAATCGTCGGATTAGGCGACTCTGATTTGAAATCACATTTAAGGGAAGTAATAATTCCTGTTTAATTGTCACACAGTTTACTATCTTGGCAATTTACAAGTAGGTTATGTTGGGCAAGAAAATCAGCTCCAAGAATTGGGTGAGAAACTTCTGTGATTACAAAATAATGATTGAAGTTTCTCCGTAGTGATGAAAGATGGAGAGGGATTCTAGCTCGTCCAAAGGTTTTTATGCAGTTCCCATTAGCTGCTTTTTTGAGTTTAATTTCGGTTGGTTTGAGAACATATATGATTGGGAGATTGTAGGAGATGTAGGTGCAAAATGTACATGAAAACTTCGTTTTTACACCTGAAAATTGTCTGTGCATACACAATTCTGTACATAATTTACCTCTCCTGCCATGGATGTCCCCTATATTAGTCTCACAGCTAGTGTACTTTTAAAGGACCCACCACCCATGTCTGAAGATATGTATGAGTTCGGGGGCCTACCCCTTTCTCACCGTGATATTGAGTCCTTAAACCATGATAACTATGGCTTGAGTCCAACAGGGGGATCTTCTGGACCCTCTAGCCTTTGCTTTAACTGCATGATGCACATGATTCTGGAGGAAGTCCCCAGTTTGCTAATCAATGTATGGTACCTCGACGATGGCACCCTATGTGGTTCCTCAGAAGACCTGGTGAAAGCCTTCGGGGATACTTGAACGTGAGGGTTACACTAGGGGGCTTGTTTTAAACCATTTGAAATCGCAGATCTTCATACCCGAGTTGTCAACCCTACATTCCAACCCTCTTCCACTGTCCATACCTGGTGCTTTCTGTGGGTCTTACCCTCCTCGGCTCCTCAATTCGCCCAGCATCCTACTGTGAGGCTGCATTATTGAGTAGAATAAACAAGGTGAGGTCCATCATCGAACGTCTACCTGAGCTAAGGACTCTCAGATGGAGATGACTCACTCTGTTCCTGTTTGTCTCTTCCCAAAGTGGTATTTGCATTGTGATGCTGTCCCCCTAGCCTCATACTTCTGCCTCCTCCCAGTTTGATACCATGTTACAGGATGCCCTGTCCGACCTGGTAGGTGGTTCTCTTTCAACCTGGTCAGCCGATAAGGCCTGTCTCCCTACCTCAATGGGGGGAATTGGTCTGCATAGGGCAGCTGCTCATGCCCCTGCAGCCTACATTGCTTAGGTCAGGCAAATCGAACCACTGGTATCGCAAATCCTGCATCATCCCCCCTTAAACCCCCATATCACCACAGCCCTTGCTTCTCTAGCAAAGAATGCCAAATAACCAGACTGGATCCCACCCCCTATCACCCAGCAAAAACTCTCTCATTCCATTGACCTAGCTGTATACGAGGACCTCCTTTTATCGGCCCCTGACACTAGGTCAAAAGCCCTAACCAACTCGACCTCTCTGCCACACTCTGGAGACTAGCTTCACACCGCCTCAGCTCACGACTCACTCTGGAATGCTGTATTCTTAGCTGCCCAATCAGCAGACTTAGCACCCTGGAGTGAAGTGCCAGGCGTCATCCTATGTTCCCGCACCCGCCCTGCAGAAATTTTCCTGCCGAACTGGCATCATGGTCGCCCAATGGCCCTAGATGTTACAGTGAGTTACTCTTCCAATCTGTAGATGGTGCTGCTGCTGATGCAGGCCACGCTCAAATCATCCTAGAGACCACAAGCTTGCTGGTCACGTGTGCACGAAATCCAGAGTCGGCTTTACCACGCTTGTTGTTGAAGCCCTAGGGGGATGGGATTCCTACTCAACCTTCACCATCTGTGAGATTGCCAGACTGCAAGGCCTCAGACGAGGAATCCCGACAGGATAAAACCATCTTCCCTTCCAATGGCACTCTGTCTCCTTGTGGCGCGGGAACTCTGTCATGTGGTTGCATAGAATCCCCACGCTCCACCCATCTGTGGATGGTGTCTGGTAATTTGAGCGCAAAAATCAGTAACATTTATTATTGTAGTTATTTTTCTGGTCTGTTTGTGACTTGCGCTTTAGACATATTGTTATATTCTCAATTAGTAGGTTACCAAACTGTATATATCGTATATAATTACTCTGTAACAGAAATGGTGAGAAGGGTCTTACAGGAAGTAACACATGTTTAGGTCGAGCAAGGTACCGGTATATTTAGTATAACGTGGTTATGTTTGTTTATTGTTTTGTTAAGAATTTTCTATTTAAATTGGTGTTGGTAGTACATTTTATTCAAAATATGTAATCATTCAGTGTTAATATACGAATTATTATACCTTTAATACGAACTACATATAAAAATCGACTGAATTTGAATAAAATTTAATGTTATAAATTAGTTAGTGAATTGAGTATTTATCATTTTTAACTTTCTTCTGAGTGAATTCAAATCCATGGTATATCTCATCGTCGTCGTTTGAATGATTAACTTCGCTGTCATTGAGAATGTTACTATCTGGTTCTTGTTTGCAAAGCTCTTCTTCAAAATATTGGAACTTATTTTCACCCAAAACATCGGGTTCCATTGGTGGTTTTATTTTTTTGCTTTCGAGTTTCTCGAAGTCTATTCCACAGAAAAAACTGTGAGCTTTAATTTCATTAAGTCCGTCTCTTGAGCCAAGTCTGACAGATGGTTCCTTTATTAAAAGTTTGGAAATTATATCCTTAATGGAGGATGATGCTGTCATTGGTAACAATTCCCAGTGTGGTTCACTGTTACAAATTGCTTTTTGTAATGAGGTCGTATGCAGTTCGACGCTCTCATACTTAAACTGGCCGTTGACGGTCTCGGGTACTGGTTCAAATGGAGTAATTCCAGAGATCATGTCGAATATAAGCACACCCAAAGACCACCAATCCGAAGCATACCCATACTCATTCCCTCGTGTCTTTTCAGGGCACATGTATGTAATAGTGCCGCACAGGGACCTGGTACGAACTCCTGGTCCCATACCCTCTTTGGCCAAACCAAAATCTCCCAACATGATATGGCCTAAGGCATCGAAGAGGATATTCTCGGGTTTGAGATCCCGATAAATAATTCCATTGTCATGCAAGTATCCAAGCGCGCAAGCTGTTTCCGCACTATAAAACCTGGCGGCACTACTATAGCCAAGTTGTTTTTTATGGATGATGGTTGACTGGCATTCGATTGATTGATAGCTCGTACATTTTTTAGATAGCTAGTATTTTTTTAAATACATAAGGATTTAATTAAAATTTCAATCTATTTTTTACGCAGCTTTTACAATACTATATATAAAATATTAATACATTTTATAGATATTTAATTATTTTAAAATTCTATCTACCTTATGGAATTTACTACCTACTACTAAATCGAATGTCAGCCAACCATATTCAAGAAAAGATTCCAAAAAAAATGCTGTAGAAGGAACTAATTGATTCATTTAAGTTGGTCGAAAATGTTCACACAAGCTATAGTAGTGCCAACCTGGCTTTCCGTTCTGAGAAACGGTTATTTGACAATGCCTGGTGACTAAATAAATCCCCACCGTCAGCGTATGTCAGCACAAAGTAAACCTTTCTTCTGGTTTGAAAAGCGTAATGTAACTGAACAATAAAGGGATGTTTAATATTCTTCGATAAAGCATTTCTTTCGGCGAAGCAAGTTTTCTTGAGTTCATTTGTTTGGTGCGATGCTTGCTCCTTTCCTTCAAAGCTGCAGGACCCCTTACCTACAATCTTCATGGCATAGAATTTATTATCGTGTTTATGGCGGACATAGTAAACCACCCCATAACCTCCTTTACCAATACACTTTATTATCTGAAAGTCCGAGGTTTTCGCAACTGGCTGCCCATCTGCAGTTTTTTGTCTTTTGCTACGAAATAAATTAAACGGACAATTCATGGATATGATATTTGGGCAATATGTTGGCATAATCAAATAAAGTTTTATGAGTGGGGTTTATCATACTAGGGGCGTCCACATGTACTCCGTAGGGGGACGAGCACGTTAAAAGAGTTGCCGGAAATTTTGAATGATGTGCACATAGCTACGGTAGCTAGGTATATAGCAAGGTATTATTTTTTATGGTATAGCATACGATTTACATTGCTTGTATTTCTTAAAAAGATAGTTGTTTTAATGGAGTAATCAAGTAAATCAATGGAGTAATGGAGTAGTCTGTTACGGAGTAATAACTTAATTACAGATAATTGCTATTACTTTTTGAACATGTACAGTCTACAATATGCCATTAGGCCTACATTCCATAATGGATAACTATGATTTTTCGTTTTTAATTCTGACTGGTCGTGAAAAAGTATCGCTAATGACTAGCTATCAAAAAATTAATATCTACTAATGTTACTTAATATTAATCACAAACTAAAAGACAGAACTCACTTAAAAGTAAAAATTAAAAAAAAAAATTTTTTTCAAAAGCAATAAAAAAACACTATCTAACATCAACTTAAACATCAACCTTAAATAATAATAGGTTGCCACTAATGATGTTCAATATTAACCAATAAGAAAAGCACTGAAAATGATGATCTCAAAAAATATCAATAAAGGGGTGAGTGTGGGGTGAGGTGATGTGCGGGTATATAATATATAGGTGGGGTGAGGGCACTTTTAAAGGCTAGTTTTGGCGGCGATAAAAAACGCCCGCATCTGCCTCACACAAGTAAAAGGGCCCACTCCACTATGAATACACCGGTACGCCTACTATTATAGTATGTATAACCGGTATTACTGTAGTATAGTCTGTATACAGCAAATTTCGAAGAACCTCTGTGATTTTATTGGGGTTATTGTTGTCTTTATTGATATTGGTGAATGTTCTGGTACATTACTCGATTTTTTTAGGGCAACTGGTGCTTTTTTAATAGCTAGTATTTATTGAAATTTTAAAAGTAATAATTTTTTCGGATTTTTGTTATTGGTAAGATTGTAAACATTAATATATATTATTTATTAAGGTAGTAGTAGTATTTGTTTCGTTTTTTTTTACTAGCTAGCAAGGTATATTTTGAAAATATATATAAAAAAAACATTTGTGAAAACAATTAGAATTCGAAATAAAATATATTTTGTATTCATAACACTTTTATTGTATTAGCAAAATTTAGGCTAATTAACCCAGCAACAATAGTAGAGGCTTGGGTACTTTTGCACTGTAGTTGACCAGGCAATTAAATTTTTATTTGATTCTTTATTGTAATACAGGTAATGTTAATGTTCTGGAACATATTGTGGACTCATTACATGTTAGGCCTACGAAAAAGTAGTTCAATTGTTCTGATATACTATGAAACCTACTAATAGGACACCCTATTGTATGTAACCTAAAGTAGGCCTATGTAAATTGTATATACCTAAAGTTATTCAAAATAATTTTATTACTTAATTAGAGGTTTCCTTAATATTTAGTTAATCAATAGGATTCTAGAATCAGAAGTTAATGGTCACCATTACAGAAGTTAGTCGCTACCATTAATGGTACATATTACAGTACATGCCTTATTACTATTAGTCTTTTTCAGATCACGATTTTACTTTATTTTGTATTTGTTATTGTATTAATGTTGATTATATAGGCCTTCTATTAATAAATTATAATTTATGGTAGTTAGTTTTTTTTAATAGTAGCTGATGTTTTCAAAATAAATTTAAAATGTAATAACTATTTACATACTTGTGTGTAAAGTAGCACTTTACAGTGTGATGATCCGAGTGGCTTTGTTACACGAACGAACGTTAGTGAGTGAGTGAAAATAAAGCCACGAGGATCAGAACACTGTAAAGTACTTTGCAACAAGTATATATGTAGTTTTATTCCAAAATTTTAACATTACGAAATGATTGTACATACATTATAAGGGATATAAACTGCACAAATTATATTACTGTAGATGCTGTATAAATAAATGTAAAAATGACATAAATTATGTTATAAATAAGTTAGCTTATATTTATGGTGGCGTTTGGTGCCATGTTATATAGCTAGGCCCTACTGGTTATTAATAGCTATACCCCGCCTACCGGTAGGTAAAGCAGTAGGCCTATCTGGCCGTCAGGCAAATTTCCACCTATTGTTTACGTGGTAACCATAACGGCGTTCAGTAATGTCCACTAGGGGGACTTTACTTAACGCCGTCATGGTTACCACGTAAACAATAACACCAAATACAATACTACTGTAAATATACTGGCCAATATAATGCTGTAATGTCCTCTAAAGTTATAAAGTGCTAAATAACAACTCGCTGTTAATACTAAAGGCGTTGAATATTGTTACAATTTTGGAATAAAAGTGTTTTGCACATAAAATTGATCTTTGACTGGAGGCTGAATTAATTTATTGAAATGAAGTCGTTGAACCAGGACTGGGATGTGCGTTTACCAGAGTTTACCTGAGTTTTAACACTAAGCGCAGCCAATTTAGCCTTCAAGGTTTCATCGATCAAAGTTTACTTACATCGTTTTGCAAAGCAAACATTTACGAGAATATCAGAAGTTTTGTCGAATTTATTAAGTATGTACACTGTATAACCCTTGTTAACCGTGATGCCCAATAACTGCAGCCAGACCAATCAAACGGCCAGTTGAGCAGCATAGTTATACTACCAGAAATAACAAAAGGTATTCATTCATCCATCTTGCACCCTGAACCCTCAACAAAAGAAGCCATCAAAATAACACAGAGCCTACGGGAAACAGTTTTCTGTATAAATGGCACATGAATTGACTTACTGAACACCTGCCGGTCTGGTCCTGGATTGGACCAGATTGTATAAACCAGCAGAGGAAAACCCCAAATTAACTTACTTGACCTAGAAATTTGCTGCGCATCTGAATTTAATATCAGAAACATTGGAGGTGCCCAAAGACTAAGCAGCAGTATAGAACAGACTGCATCCAATGGCAATCTATTTGTAAGTGAGAAAAAGATAACAATTCTAAAGGTTAACTTGGATTCCCACATCCACAGACAGTGCATGTCACCCACAGTCAGTGTTTTCAGTTGATGGAAGGCCTGGTTGGTCATGTAGAAGAGTTCTGCTACAAAACCACGTGATTTGAAGATCTGCTGAAGAGCTCCACATACGAAAGACCAAGCAATGGTCTGTATTAAATAAACTGTCAAAGCTATGGAAACTTCCTGTAATTGGCTGTAAAATTATTCCGGACAGCACTCGATCCTATGCACTATATGACAGTCCCTGACGGGCTCTCCGCCAGAAGACTTGGTACATAGGCCTATTGGTACATGCACCAGCATGCTTCTGGTTTTCATTATATAATTTACAATGCTCACTTGACAAATATGGTACTGAACAATCTCAATAGTAAAATAGTACTGGCAAAACCCAGTGCATCCCTGGAGGCACATTGAATTACTCATGCTGATCACTGCTTTCCCAGAACTAATGAACCTCTGGGTGACCTTATCCATTTTTGGAGGACTTTTATACATTAAGTATCTTAATAACTACGAAATAAAGATTAACTACTACTACTACTAGGTTGAGCGAACTCGGACAGTGGAAATGAGATCCTTCCAGGATTCCCGATTATCCATAGTTGTCGCTATTTCGTTTCTCCCAAGTTCAGTATACCTTTCAAGTTGATCTATATATGTTATGGCTGGTCGTCCACGACTATGCTTTCCATCAGTTGGTTGCCAGAAAAGTAGATCTGGTATGACCTCATCTTTACTTCGCCAGCAGTGCCCACTGAATCTTAATCTGCGTTCACGGAGGGTGGTTGATACAGGCGGTATTGTCCATAAAGCTCGGCGTTTGTCATGTGTTGTCTCCAGCTGATGTTTAGGGCTGCCCTTAGTAGTCTTGTGTAGCAACCATCAATTCGTGATGGATTCGTGAAGTGATTTAGTCAGTGTCCAGGTCTCACTCCCGTATAAAAATACACTTTCCCCACTATAGATCTACCCAAGCCTTTGCTTTCCTAACTTCTATGTCCTTTTTGCTACTCTCTATCCATGATCCAAGGTACAGGAATTCGTCGACCTTCCTTAGTTGATTATTATCAATGGTTGTCAAGTTTCCATCAACATTAAAGGTCATGAATTCGGTCTTGGTAGCATTTATATTCAATCCAACCTCCTAAGCAGCCCTCTCCACTTTATTTAGTAGAAGCTGTGCATCTGCTAGCGTATTAGAGAGCAGGGCGATTTCATCCGCAAAGTCGGTGTCTGTGACTGTAGTTGCTGGATATCTACTACTTCTGCGTTCTTGAAGTGTGAATCCCAGATCTTCATCCTTTGTGGTCGTCCTCTTTGCGTAATCCAGCATGTGTCACCTTGCAGTACGCCAGCCAGGATTGAGAAAAAATTCAATTTCACCATCTGGTGAGAGTACTTGCGCTTCTGTGTCACAATATAACAATTCAATGCCAGCAACAATTACTTCTGGTATTCCATAAGCTCTTAGGATTTCAAGCATTTTACCTCTATGGATGGAGTCGAATGCCTTCTTGAAGTCCACAAAAGTCATGACTGCGGGGAGATTCTTTGACTTAATTCCTTCAATCAGTCTCCGTAGTGCAAGTATCTGAGCTATTGTTGATCTACTTGGTCGAAATCCATTTAGGCTCTTACGTAGTAGTTTCTCTATGTGAGGCTTAATCCTATATAGAATCATTTTATTGTATATTTTGGCAGCTACCACGAGCAGACAGATCCCACGATAGTTTGTTGGTATGCCGAGGTCTCCTTTCTTGGGGAGAGGCTTTAGTTGACCTTTAGTCCAAATTTGTGGTGGCTTTTCCCCTTTTAACATCCGGTTGCAAACATTCAATAATGGTCTGTTTAGCACTCCGGTTTTCCATACCACCACTGGGATTTCATCTAATCCACTCGCTTTATTATTAGACATGCTTTTAATGCTTCTTTGGAGTTCGGCAGGTGTGAAGTCCCCTGTTTCTATAGGTAGTGTCTTGTCATATATTTTCCTTGTAGGGATGACCTCGATGTTTGGTGGCTGCCCAAGCAAGTTGCTGAAGTGATTTTCCCACTACCCAACACATTCTTCAAGACTATCGGCTTTGAGACACCCCTTTGCACAACTTTTCCGACCAGATACATACCTCATTTACAGTTTGCCAGGTAAGTCTTGATTGTTGCTGTATGTGAGCAGTTGTAATTGCTTCAGTTTTACCTTGTATGTACTTTTCCTGGCTGATGTTGTAGGCCAATTTAAGATCATCCTTAGCTTTCTCAACCTTATTAATGTTTTCGGTTGTTGGTTGTTCGGTTTTAACTTTGTAGGCTATCTTAAGATCTTCTCTCTTACAAGTAACCTCAGAGTTTTGCCATGGCACATACTGTTTTCGTACTGGGGGATATGCCTCTTAGCTGATTTCTTGTGGGCTGTTAATATATTCTGGTATATTGAATCGGTGGACTGGTCTTCATCCATTGACTGAAGTGCTTCAAAGCGGTTTTGAATTTCTACTGTATAAGCATCCTTTACAGCATTGTCAGTTCTGAGTTTCTCTCAGTCATAGTTGATTTCTTGCTTGTCCTGGGTTTGCTGGCTCTCAAACTGAGTCTGATCTCTGTAGTCACAATTCTGTGGTTCGAACCAATTAGGTTGAACGAGCTGTATGCCTCACAGTTGATCATGCTGTTTCTCCACTTTTTGTTTATAAGGATGTAATCCAGTTGTGCTTTGGTTCCATTAGGGTATTGAAAGGTCTATAGCTTCCCCTTACTCTTTTCGAATGTGTTGTTTGTTGGTATCATTTCACATTCTTCCATTAGGTCTAAAAGTAAGTTCCCATTTCTGTTAGAACTGGTGTTTTAGGTGTAACCCTTGATTTCTTCTGGGCCAATTTGTGCATTCAGGTAACCAGCAATGACGTTAACATTGTGTTTCGGAATGTCCTTTATAAGTCCAGTCAGATCTTCATAAAACTTGACTGCTTGTTCTGGCTCTGAGGCATTGTTTGGACTGTAGCAACATATAACTGTTGCCTTGGGATTCCCATCAAATGTTGCGATGATAACCCTGGAATTTATAGATTCGATGTTGTTTAGGGTCTTAAGTGCAAATGGGCTTAACAGAATTGCTACTCCACCAATTGATGCATTGGCCGAGTTTCTTACTGCTGAGCTTGTTACTAATGTCCATCCATTTCCAATGTCATTGTACTTCATTTCATGGCAGTATCTTTATGACAAATCCGATGTTCTTGGATGCCGATGATGTCAATGTTATATTCCATTGCCAGAGCGACCATGTCATGGACTCATAGAGGACCCAGTGGTCACAAGTGCCGAAATGACCTATATAAGGCACAGAAAGAGTCCCGACTCAAACAGACTATAGCGGCCAAGAATGCAGTTAAGGCGGCATCTAGGTCCCTGAACAGGCAGTACTCTGTTAATCTACAGGAGCTAATAAACCAACAAGTTGATGCCATCAATGATGCTGACGACAGCAGGCAATCATCCCAGGCATGGAAATCGATCAACTTGCTTACTGGGCAGAAAAGCCAACCAACCACCAAGGTTAAGGCTGAATCACCAGCCGATCGCCTCAATGGCTGGAAGGCCCACTTTGAAAAGCTCCTCAATAATGACAGGGTATTGCCTGATAACTTTATAGAAGTAAAAGTGTCTGAGTCTGTAATCCCAGATATTCCCATTTGCGATATCTCCTTTGCAGAAGTGAAGGCTGCTGCAAAGAGCATTAAGACCAATCGTGCCAGTGGAGTAGATGGTGTTCCCCCTGAGGTCTTTAAAATACCCGAGTGTTTAAAGCTCATCTATCCCATCATAGTAGACATGTACCGAACAACAAGAGTCCCACAATAAGCATGGTGGACAGCCCATGACTTTCTTGAGACTCATCTTAAAGGACACTGGCCTTAAAGATGCGGATGATCTAGCAAATGTCATGGGTGATAGGGAGTTGTGGCGGTGCAATTTTGTTGACAAGCCGGCACAGCATTCTTAAAAATGCAGCTGCAATGCAGCATGCCGATCCTAGTAGTAGTAGTAGTATGTCACCCTGTTTGGTATGTGCTTTCAGCGTGCGTGCGTTCATTGTAGCAATCTTTGGTGTCTTTTTACCTTTCAACAGGTTGGTTCTTCTTTCTTCTCTGTCTTCTGTTCCAGTAGCCAATTTATCGACCCCAGCCTGGTGTACCACTGAGGGACGCGGTCCTTGTTGACCCGGTCGACCGAGCCGGTATTTCTCCTGGAGGGTTCTCATACTCATATCTTTCAGTTGCGAGAGTAAACCGCTTGTGGTCCCAATTCCTACAAGCGACTTTGCAGTAGGTCGCCGTTGGTTGATTACCTTCCGCCGACCTTGTCAGCATGTCTAGCCGTTGGTTGATTACCTTCCGCCTATCCATGGCCTACAGCCCTTCAGCAAATAAATCATGTATAACTACTTCGGCCTACGGCCTCAGTAGTTATACAGATTAATTTGCTTCAGATATTATATCCGTGTATTCCGTTCTAGAACAGACAATAATTATAGTATAATGAGCAGATTTTATGTACACACTAGGTTTTGTATCTGGCGTTTTAGTAGTCTGGGATATAGCT
>JAUCBJ010005852.1:0-10562 GCA_032718475.1 Nemertoderma westbladi | reverse complement strand
AAAATGACAAATAATGATTTCAAAGCAAGATAAAATATAAGTAAATGGACAGTATATCGGGTTTTAAAAATATGAATGAAGAATAAGTCCTTAAAGAGATATTGGCAATAAACTGGCACACTCTTTATTAATTTTTTAACATAAATGACCAATATGAGTTTTTTGAGGATTTAATTGTTAAAATACTAAATAAAAATGCACCGTTAAAACTTAAACTAATTCGCAAAAAAAAATGGAAAATAATTCTGTATGGTCTACTCCAGAACTAGAATCTTTACAGGAAGAAAAATTCAAACGTCTTCACCACTGGCGAAAAATGAAGACTACAGCCAATTACAATCACTACAAAATATTCGTAATCAATTTAACACACTAAATCGTAGAATAAAAATTAAATACGTACATGATAAGTTTTTGGGGACAACAAATTCCAAGTCAGTGGCGTATAATCAACGCTATACTAAGTAAAGATTCCACATATACACCGCTTACAATGTTAAAAAATGGAAAGAAACACATAACATAAAATCTAGACATAGCTAACTTTCTTAATTACAAATTTGTGCGGTTAGGTGAATTTATTGGAATACCAGCATCTTTTCAAACGCAACTAAACCAAAATATTGCAACATTAAATTTTCATTTAGAATCGCTACAGCACTTGAACTGCACACAGTAATTAATAATATGAACGAATCCAAATCAAGTGGACCAGGTGAAATTCCAATCAAAATACAGTAGTAAAATTATTAGCCCCTTGTATCAACGACCACTTTCTATTTATTGTCAATCAGTGTATAACCAGGTCTCAGTTTCCAAACAGGTTAAAATTAGCTCACGTCATACCAGTTTTTAAGAAAGGAGATAAATATGACCCTCAGAATTACCAACCAATCGCTACTACATCCCCATTTGCTAAAATAATTGGAAAAATCCTATTGGACCAAATGGCTTTCTATTTAAATAAATATAACCTTTTATACCCCAAGCAATTCGGTTTCCGCAAAGGTTTTTCGACTAAAGATGCAGTCACATTAGCAACTGAGAATTGGCGACATCAGTTAGATAACAATAAGTATGTAGCCGTTGGGTTTCTGGATCTGAGTCTAAGTAAAAAAGTAAAAGTAAATTTTCTTCGGCCGCTAGGCCAAGGATTTCGCACAAAGTCTGACGACTTATTTCCAGTGCGGTCCCCCCAGAACTTTACTCCCCAGAGGAAACTCCAGTACTCATTAAGCTACCACTTAAGGATGCAAGGCAGAGATGCGCCCTGGCTGGTCCCTTTAAAGCATTCGTGCCGAAACGAAAACTGTCCTGGTCCATGTGAGGATCGAACCTACGACCTACAGGACATGTGAATTCAATGCAACCACTACACCAAGGTGGAACCCATTTTCTTTTTTTCTTTTTAATCTAGGAACCTGATTTGCAACTACTTACAAAATAGACAACAACGTGTAAAACATAACAATACATTATCCAAATGGCATGGCGATGAACGTGGTGTTCCACAAGGAACACTGTTCGGCCCATTGTTATACACTGTATATACAACGACCATTCCTACATTCGGAAATATTAAATCTTAAAATATGATGTACGCTGACGACACTGTGCTGTTTTTATTCACACACAAATCCAAAAACCTGTCCACTGTAGCGGCAATTTTTGGATTATTTATTTTGGCAATTTTTACACCAAAAGTTCACGCAGTATTTTTTCATGTAGAACAATTTTGTAGTAGTCGGAAGTTGGGCCTGGGATATTTCAGCGAACAGGCTTCTGAATCTGTACATGCCGATTTTGAGGCAACTTGGGCAAAATTTAAAGTAGGAGATAACCACCCTAAATATGGGGAGCAATTGTTACGAGCTACAGCTGAATACAATTCAAAACATGTGTGATTTCCTACAGTATATATATTTCTATATATATTTCAATATATATTTTATATATTTTTATATATTTATGTATTTTTAATATATATTTTTATATTATTTGCGTACTGCAAGGTGACACATTAGCACCATTACTATTTGTAATTGTGCTGGATTACGCAATGAGGACGGCCACAAAGGGTGAAGATCTGGGATTCACACTTCAAGAACGCAGAAGTAGTAGATATCCGGCAACTACAGTCACAGACACCGACTTTGCGGATGACATCGCCGTGCTCTCTAATACTCTAGCAGATGCACAGCTTCTACTAAATAAAGTGGAGAGGGCTGCTAAGGAGGTTGGATTGAATATAAATGCTACCAAGACCGAATTCATGACCTTTAATATTGATGGAAACTTGACAACCATTGATAATAATCAACTAAGGAAGGTCGATGACTTCCAGTACCTTGGATCATGGATAGAGAGTAGCAAAAAGGACATAGAAGTTAGGAAAGCAAAGGCTTGGGTAGCTCTATCAAAAATGGATACCATCTGGAAATCAGATCTCTCCAGGCACCTGAAGACTAAGTTCTTTCGAGCCACAGTGGAAAGTGTATTTTTATAAGGGGGTGAGACCTGGACACTGACTAAATCACTTGAACAACGAATTGATGGTTGCTACACAAGACTACTAAGGGCAGCCCTAAACATCAGCTGGAGACAACACATGACAAACGCCGAGCTTTATGGTACAATACCACCTGTATCAACCACCCTCCGTGAACGCAGATTAAGATTCAGTGGGCACTGCTGGCGAAGTAAAGACGAGGTCATACCAGATCTACTTTTCTGGCAACCAACTCATAGAAAGCGTAGTCGTGGGCGACCGGCCATAACATATATAGATCAACTTGAAAGGGATACTGAACTTAGGAGAAACGAAATTGCGACAACTATGGAGAATCGGGAAGACTGGAAGGATCTCATTTCCACTGTCCGAGTTCGCTCGACCTAGTAGTAGTAGTAGTATATATATTTCTGTTTTGTTTATAATATCTGGAATACATAAACATTAAACAGTAGTGATAAATTGACCCTGCGAATTATTTTCCTTCACTATTTATAAAACTTATGCAACATAGCTAGCACACTACGCCTTATATTTCGTCCATTAATTTAGTTAAAATATAATTATTTTATTAATAATATAATTTAACTAATAAATATTAATCAAAAACGGACTCAACCATTTCCTTCATTCCATATTTTGGACTTCAAGAAACTTTGCGAAGATGAGTTATTAAGTATTTCGAAAGTTCATTGTAATTTAACGTTAGTAATATTATTAAAATTATTTAATAATTTAATTATTAAATAATTACAAATGGACTCCGCCAATTAATATTGATTTTCATTTTTTGGATTCCATCCAACATTGCCAACATAACATGATAAGAATTTAGTCTGTTCATTTATTTTAAATAAAATTAATATTAGTAATATTAGTTAATAATTTAATTACTAAATAATTTTAAAAGGGCTCCGGGAAATATTTTCGTTTTTCCTTTTTTTGACTCAGGGCACCAAACCTTACATAAATATGTAAACAGAATTGGCGTTCATTTTTCTTCACCAAGATGTCCACTCAAGGGTGGTGTGTCTAGAACAAGACATTATTACATTAAGTAACATTTTTTCACAACATAAACTAATGCTAAATCAATCAAAAACCGAATTTATTTTCTTGTCACCAAAATTAAGAACACCTGAAATGGAAAACATATCATGGAACCTAAATAGTAAGGAACCAATTCAACAGAACAAATTTGTAAAATACTTAGGAATCTATAATAGATAACCAAATAAACTGGATAAAGCAAATAAACAATTTTTCAAACAAAAAATTAGCGTTTACCTTTGCAATTACAACCTTGCGACGTTTAAAAGGACAGTAAATTAAAAACTTACAAATCTACAGTTTTACCAAAACATGATTAATCCGGCCTGTTTCTATTGTCTTTACACAAAAAATACGGAACTAATAACTTACTATACGGATTACAAAAAATTCTTATTCTTTGTCATTAAACAGACTTTATATTCCCATCAAAACGGAGATTGTGTTTTGATTACTGTTTTAGGTAAATGGGTTTTTAAATGTTCATCATCCATTACAACAACTCCTTTGAATAACACGAAACATATTCTCATATGAGGTTCTCATCTACTTGGCCTGATAAAGGGGGATTAATACACTAAATACATTGGATCTCGAGGGGAGAATAGCATATTTAGAGAACAAATGTCGTAGTGATGTCATCCAAATTGATGAGCTTTATAAGCTAGTCATGCAGCTAACATCTATTGTCAAAGAACTCAAAACGATTACTCAGTACCAGTCCACTGAAACAAATTAAACTGTCATTGTCAAATTTCATAACAGTAGACCGGATCCGGATATATATAACGAATCAACCGATATTTTAACACTTGCCAGAAGGGGTAACACTGATGTTATAGTCGACACTATCGAACCGGTACCAGAGTCAGTAAATGATGGGACTGACATCAAATCGTGGTGGGTTGATGTGGACGCCAGAGTCGCCACATCTATTGAATTACAGAGTGATCTGGAAGTTCTAAACGATAACTCTGAAGCAGCTCAAGTTAAAGATACATCTACAGTCCCGGAAGCCGCGTTTATCCCCCAATGTAGGAATAATCAAACATCCGACAGCCTACTGAATGGATCAGGATCATCCCTTTATAAGTACATTGATCTGCGAAATTGTAGCCCAGATAGTAAACTACAAATACACTCATATAGTGGGTTATCTTTTACTGATCACCCAGATTTGATCAAACGCTATGGGAGAGAAGACTTGGATGCCATCTGTTTGGGAGTTGGGTCGAATGATATCAATTTATCGCTGGCACAATTCACCAAATCGGTTATAAAGGTGATAGAATCTGTTCGGGAACATTTTACCCCGACGAACTTATATGTTTACGAAATACCCCCGCCAACAAAAGCACCTACAATAACATCAACGATAGAGAAATATAAAACTCTCAAAGAACTAAGTAATAATCAGTGTGGATTTATTTTCGTACCAACATGGGTTTACTTTATGATAGATAACATTATCGACCGGAGCTTGTTTGCTAAAGATGTTCTTCACCTCAATAAAAAAGGTCAGGAGTGTTTAACAAGTTCCATAGTTAAAGGACTTAACAACAATACAGTGGATACATTCAAAGTGGTACCGCCACCAAAACGGAAACAGCCGGTCGCAGTCCCATCTGTATCCGGAAACAGGCGCGATACTTTTAAGCGAGACTACAGGAAGCCAGCCGTTTTATCCTGATAATAATAAAACATAAAACCAAGAAATTTTCCAGCATTCATTAAAGGGAAACCGAGATATTGCAATAACCTATAGGAATAAATTTAATGTTGGAGTAACCTATATTCGGATCATATTCACAAAACTCACCTTTCTCGGTCTTGGTTTCATGTTAGGGTATCTTACAACAGGATACACCTTAAATATCTTTTAATTTTAAGCACCATTGTCACCCAACCCGCCCCAAATTTTATCCTTATTTATTCATATTTTTTCATAAAATTTAGAACTAAAAAATCGATCTCAAAAGAATACTTTATCTATATCGTAATATTATCATATACGGTAAATTTTGGCCAATTAACAGCGGAAAACAAGTTATTTATAAAACGTGTTCTCCCTGTCATAACACACGTCCATGACTACAAACAAAGTTATCATTGTTCCAAGGATAACTTTTTTTTATATGTAAACAGATTCTAATTGGATTAAATTTATCATTTAAATTATATTGCTCTTTAATACTAACCAATTTCATTATGTTGTACGCCATTGTACTTTTTATGCTAGTTAGATCAGGGGAAATACATACTAACCCCAGGGACCTAGGCTGCAAGGAAAAGTACCCAATCAAAATAATAATATTTATAATATCTGACATAAAATTACATCAAATTAAAAAAAAATTCAATTTTTGTTAATTAATTCCAGGAGTTTAGTTAAACATATTGATGAGCTGCAAAAAATTGCTGCCGATGCAAAAAATCTAATTATATGTGTAACAGAAACTTGGATGAAAGGACATGTCAGCGATCGCGCAGTGGCGATACCAGGATTCAAAATGTTCAGACGCGATAGAACTGCTAGAAATGGGGGTGGGGTACTTATTTACATACCTGTCGGAATTGACGCCACAGTACGAAACGATATTAATAACGGAAACAATATTGAAACATTATGGATAGATCTGAGCAACTTACTGCTGTGCGCCGTGTACAACCCACCCGGAGCAAGTAAAAGCAAATTTCTAAAACAGCTAGCTCTCAAAATTGAAACAGCACACGTTTTATCCCAAAATACTAAAATAATGGTCCAAGGAGATTTCAACATAAATCCTAAAAATAACCAAACATTCAAAATAAATTAATAATATAATGAAAAATTAGCCTTGCCATATCAACCTTGCGACGTTTAAAAGGACAGTTACCACAATCTACTAAATTAAAAACTTACAAATCTACAGTTTTACCAAAACATGATTAATCCGGCCTGTTTCTATTGTCTTTACACAAAAAATACGGAACTAAAAACTTATTACTTGTTATTTTAAAAACTAATCGTGTGGCGTTGTTGTCTAGCTCTAGTAGGTTTTTCAAGATGCTGAATCGAATGCGATTATTTAATGCATCTAAGAAGTGGACATGGTACTTCAAATTTAGAAAAAAATGAGATCCGCAAAATACCACCATGTTTTGATTTCAGTTCATTTTTATAGGTTTTCTCGATCGCTGATTCGTATCACATCGCTCTAAAAACATGTCTATCTCGTTGCAGCTAATTTTTGGTGCAGCTTTCTGTTTCGATTTCAACGTATTTTTATAGGTGTTAAACATAGTTAGTTAATTTAATTTACATTTTTCTCACATAAGCACAAACCATAGCACAAGTTAGACTAGGCCATAGCTCTACAGAGCTAGTGCGGCCAAATTATAACAGGTGATGAAATGTAAATATTTCGGTATTAATGTAATTTTAGATGTAATTATAACGGTAGATGACAGGAGGAGGATGTGGATGCGAGCTAGATCGAGTGTAATGTTCGTGTATTTGCGAGGATTTTTGAAATAAAGATTTTAATGCTACTGGTTTGTTGCCATGATGTATTGAAAACATGAATTTTGCTACTTCTTGTTTGTATAGTAGATCTAGAGGAAGGATATGTAGGGACTTATAGATAGGGGCGGCGTGTGCCTGGTAGTGGTTGAATGTTATAGCGGTGTTCTGGGTTGCTGAATCGAAAGAGATTATTCTAAAAGTAACCATAGTACATAGTGGTACCTCATTTTTGGCGCACTAAAATTAGGGCGTGGCACCTTAAATTTTTCCAAATTTCATAAATTTCTCTTATAATTAACTGTTCAATTTAATAATTTCATGTGTGCCACGCCCAAATTTTGGTGCACAAAAATGACGTCCTGCTACGCTTACATGTATTGAGCAGTATAATTCTAGATACCAATCAGAATCAATAAAAAACCCCAAAACATTTTGCAAAAGATGCGCCATTAAATATGACTAATTCTCAAAAAAATAGCCAAAAAATACATTATGTTGTAGTACAGTTTTACAGCAATTTTAAACTAGGGGGCCGCTTCACCACCCCCCCCCCCCCCTCCCCCCCCCCCCAGTGCTAATAGGGTTAAAACTAATGAATACAACCTGCCGTTGGTAGTAGTAGAGGAAAACCACCAATACACTTCTGCTTTATATGGTACCGGTGCGGCAGTAGTGCTGATGGTATATGACAGCCTTCCGTTTTACTACAGAAGACAATAGATATCTTGATGCTAAGACCACCATGATGCTGCGCAGGTTTATGACATAAAATCCAGTACCACGCAGGTTATGGACACTACATATGTCTGGCTATGGCCAATGGATGACCTTATTTTCTTCGAGAAGTTGTTAATCGAATTATGTCACTAACAGAACATAATAATAGGTAGGTTCGGTAGACGTTCCCTTTTGCTATCCTTTTTGTTCATTTTTACCTTTTAGGATCGGAATGTTGTATTGCAGCTGCATTATATAAGATTATGCACTGGCGGTCCTCACGGCGAAAGCAATGTCCTGCAAAGCGGAGGCGGTTCCGTTCAAGTGTCAAGCTAGGGGAGATTAATGGAACACCTCTAATGTTGTAGAGTCTGATTGGAGATGTGTTCATTGTACTTGATACAATGAACCCAGCGCAGCATTCTTGTGAAAATGCCATCCAGAGATTTGGTATCCTCTGCAGTTAGAGCCCAGCATCGACTCCCATATAAGAGTACTGATACTACTACTGCCATAAATAATAGAACCTTAAGGTTCCGTTTTATTCTATGTGACTTCCATATCCTGGACAGACTATTTGACGCTACATGTCTATGCCTCCCCTTTTGTATCCGCAGGTCTTCAACTAACTTTCGGATCCATGATCCCAAGTAGCAGAGTCATCCACGAGCTCAATCAAGCCATCCCTCCCTAGAACTTATGCTCTTACGATCAGGCATTTCTTGAGGGGTGTCAAGGTTCGCTGTCATGATTTTGGTCTTAGAGTTTACAAAAAGACCAACACTAGAAACAACCTGCTCCAATGAGCAGAGAGGCGTTTGGGCTCCCTCTTGTGATTCTGTCAGTACCCCTAAGACATCAGCAAAGTCTAGATCAGTAAGGTAGCAATGGTGCAAGTGGACACGGTACATGGCGATTAGGCCTACATGACTAATTATTATTATTTCTCACATCATTAATTTATTCCCAACATAAAGAGGTTCAGTTCAAATTTGTTTTTTTTGTAAATACAATTTAAACTTTTTAGCGAGATTTGTAGACCTAAGTACGTATTAGTTTAACTTAAATAAATATTTGTGTACCACAAATCCGAGAGATCATTTAGTTGTATGTTTTATAAATTATTTGAATTTTACATCGACAATTACTGTGACGTCTTTCAAGTAAAATATATCAAGTTTCGTAAGGAAACGTTAACATTTCGAATACAATTGCTAGAATTAAAGTCGTGTAGACCTTTTATGATTAAATGGTTCGCACATGCTGTTGCAGGGTTCAGGCTATACCAAACAATTCCCTTAACTTAGTCTAATGGGCAGCTTTTTTCCATCTGACAGGAAGAATATTAGTTCTTACGCCTTCAAGGGATCAAGGGTTTGCTCATATAATGACTTATTGGGACGATTTGTCGACCTAATTGATCACCATAAATAAAGGCTGGGTTTTTATCATACTGAGATATTTTATAAAGACCCACCATGGTATTAATAAATATATACTATACGTATATATAGTATATAATTTAATATAATATAATATACTATACTATACGTATTATACAACAGAGGCAAGCCTGAGTATGATATTCAATGAATATTTTTTATAATATAATAAAATGGCAGTATTATGTTAATGATTCATAAATAAATGTAATATAAGTTTTAAACATTGTTAAAAGGTTGTGAGTTGTCGCACAAGTCAGTGAAATCGAACTCACAAATAAAACTTTTTGTAGTGTAATGATCAACAGATGGCTTCAGTTGCCACCACCGGTTTTGTTTTTCAACAAAACCATACCAGCTACCCGACTGACCAACTACTTCTTTGTCAACGGAACTATCGAATCTATAATAGTTTACCAAATCGTTCGAACCAATCCAGTAAAAGGCACCATCTTCAGAGTTTTGATTGGTTAGTCCGATCCAGGCAGTTGTGTAAATCGAAAATATTGTATATCGACTGTCGAATGGTTTGTACTGGTAAGGAGTTCCATTGATGTCTGTGGTATTTACAGTTTGATTTGTTCTTTCGGCTGCGAAATTTCCTCTCATCAGAAAAAAGATTCTAACTACTTCGTCATTGTTTCGTAACGATGCGAGTGTTCCTCCGTAAGATACGCATCGGTCAACCGCTGTAGTCCAGGTAACCAACTCTGTGTATCGTCTAAGGATATTTATTATTATTGTTAGCAAGTACTGTGCAATTTAATACTTTACATAAGTAACTTAAACAGAGATACTTTCAAAATAATACTCAAACACACATGTTATTTGTGATATATAGATATATAGATTTATTTGATTTCTTGCAGCGAATAACTTATAAACGAGCAGAGTACATCAAATATTATACGATATAAATCGTTATAGTTAAATATGTTATAGCACGATAAATTAATTCAGAAAGATTTATTATTAGAAGTCCAAATTGTGTATCCGAAACCTAATGGTTCCCAATCTGTTCCAAAGTAAGTAATAAATAAATAGCACAATGTTTGTAAAAACATAGATTCTAAAAGTATATACAGATACCACTAACTCCATGTGTCCTTGAATTATAGCCTATCGCAAGTTCGTCAAGTTATTTGGGTGTATTCAAAGTGCCATGACTTTGAAAGTTCATTATAACAGTTATATATGTATATATACTTAGATAAACCTATTTCAGTTTTGAAATCAGCATTAAATTCTGCATCTGAATATCTTTAAAACACAAATTTGAAAAAACATTGACCAGATAGTGTAGCAAATTGCCCGGATTTGAACAAGTAATCTCATTCAT
>JAUCBJ010005851.1:0-36470 GCA_032718475.1 Nemertoderma westbladi | reverse complement strand
ATATATTGTATACCTCAAATGTATGTATATAGCCGTAACCGAAGACCAGTACTGGTACCATACTGTACTACAGGTAGGTAGTACATTATATATATACCACACTACTTCCTTCCTAACAAACCATACTTAACAAATAATGCTAATAATAATCACTAATAAGTTTGAGTCTAATATACATCCCATCTTCCACCTAAAAAAAACTATGAGAAAATATTATACAACAATAATCTCTATAAAGTCCTCCAAACAAAACCTAAGTGATAATCGTATACAATAGTCTCTATATAAAGTCTCCTTAAACAAATCCTCAAGAAAGAGTGATTTCGAGTATTTTTTATTTTTATTTTTTTTTTTATGATGGAAACCCATAATAATCTGGTCGAGCATGGTTTCGCTGTGGGTAAATTTTTGGATCTGATGTTATAGCCTCCTCCTGATCGATCTCTGGGCGAGAAACACTTGCAGGTAATGATGTACCAGGTTGTTCTTCATAATAATTGTTAGTAGTATGAGAGGCTTGTGAATTGGGTTCTCGTGGTAAAAGAACTGGTGGAGGTCGTGTATAGTTGTCTTCCTCTCGTAAATCTACCGGTTTTATAAACCGCCGATTTCTAGAAATCAGTATCCCACTAGGCCCCAAGCAGACTACTTTGTCACCTCTGATCTCAGTGATCCGGTGCCCCTGGTATGAATATCCTGGACTGTTATTCTTCTTGATCTTGACAGGATCGTTGATGTTGAGATCATGCAATGGCTTAAGTTACTCATAGCCCACTACAGTAAAATGAAATGTGCCCAGTTATGGCTGGACTTATGAACTTCAATAAGCCACGTTATATTCAAGTGCACAAAATTCATGAAATATTATCTAGTAATATCATAAACACATTGCTGGCATTCCACGCTATCACAGGATGTGATAGTGTAACACATCTGTTGGGACATATAGCAAGAAGACAGCTTGGAAAGTATTTCTGGAAAACCATCATCTGCTACAAAATCTTCGAAGAGGCCCCTTATGTTAAAATGCCTAGGCAATTGTATGTACATTAATAGTTAATTGCCCATTATTTAGCAAGTAAGAAACAGCCCTGAATTTTTTACGTTTTGTTATAAGAATGATATGGGTGTACATTATAATTAAAAAGCTTGAGTTAATGCAATATAGTGGTACTTTTATTTAATTGTCAAGCAGTGAAGTAAAAACCTTACCGGTAGGTATGCAGTACTAAAGAAACAGTAAAAAAGCAACTCACCTGTAGACGTTGCATGCAATCAGTGATCAGATGACAACTGTCAGCTGATCAGAAGGTTTCGCCCCAATGGGGGCTTTCTCAAGTAGCTAGTGCTAGAAAGGAGACAATAGATAGAAGTTCCAAAGGGAGAAAGAAAGGTAAAGTGAAACAAGGTAGAAGTGTATCCGTCTAACCACTGGGAAGCAGCACCTCAAATTTGCGCCAATCACGTTTCTGTTTGTTAATAATGGCGGGCTGATGCTTACGTATATAAAACATTTCAAGTTTTGCAGGACAGGCCGCAATGGGTGCCGTGCAATTACTTGGAAAAGCTTGAAGAACTCACGCCAATCCGTCAACCACCATGTATTGGGCTCGCCGTGGTGTGTCATGATATGGTTGTGAACTGTCTTGCCTTGTTTACTACTATCATTGGCCGACCCGTCTTGATGCTGTCTAACGCGTTCAAACAAGTGCTGGGTGGTATGTCCAACATATTCCCCCTTACAAGAGGGACAAAAAAAAGAATAAACAACGTTTGACGTAAAAATATCTGGAACCGAATGTTTCAGGGATGGTAGTGATTGGCGCAGTTTGGCAGTTGCGTAAACAAACCGCACTGGCCGTGTGCAAGAACTTGGTACTAGACCACGCAACCTACGAACAAAAAGTTTGGTGGCCCGACTGCAGTACTCAAACTTACAGATAATGGGCCTGGGATTTTCCGACGGTTCCGGCTCCACCGGGTCAGGCTTCGTTTTGGCTTCAGTCACGGCCTCTATTTATTGTCTCCTTTCTAGCACTAGCTACTTGAGAAAGCCCCCATTAGGGCGAAACCTACTGATCAGCTGACAGTTGTCAGCAGATCACTGATTGCATGCAACGTCTACAGGTCAGTTGCTTTTTTACTGTTTCATTTGTACTGCATACCTACCGGTAAGGTTTTTACTTCTCTGCTTGACAATTAAATAAAAGTACCACGATATTGGTGTATTTAGAAGGAAATTTAATCTATACAGTACGTACACATTATTCACATAAAATCTTAATATTTGTAGTAAGAAATGGGGAATTTATTAGTATTGACTCTGGTTTGGTCATGTTAGTAATAAGGGAATAAGGTTGAATAAGGGGAATAAGGGATTGGTCATATTATGTAGTATGCCGGGCCAGGTACCGTAGTACAGTACCGGTATAATATATAAAAGTAGGCCTATATCAACAGGCTGATCGCCAACCGGATATATTGTATACCTCAAATGTATGTATATAGCTGTAACCGAAGACCAGTACTGGTACCATACTGTACTACAGGTAGGTAGTACATTATATATATACCACACTACTTCCTTCCTAACAAACCATACTTAACAAATAATGCTAATAATAATCACTAATAAGTTTGAGTCTAATATACATCCCATCTTCCACCTAAAAAAAACTATGAGAAAATTTTATACAACAATAATCTCTATAAATTCCTCCAAACAAAACCTAAGTGATAATCGTATACAATAGTCTCTATATAAAGTCTCCTTAAACAAATCCTCAAGAAAGAGTGATTTCGAGTATTTTTTATTTTTATTTTTTTTTTATGATGGAAACCCATAATAATCTGGTCGAGCATGGTTTCGCTGTGGGTAAATTTTTGGATCTGATGTTATAGCCTCCTCCTGATCTATCTCTGGGCGAGAAACACTTGCAGGTAATGATGTACCAGGTTGTTCTTCATGATAATTGTTAGTAGTATGAGAGGCTTGTGAATTGGGTTCTCGTGGTAAAAGAACTGGTGGAGGTCGTGTATAGTTGTCTTCCTCTCGTAAATCTACCGGTTTTATAAACCGCCGATTTCTAGAAATCAGTATCCCACTAGGCCCCAAGCAGACTACTTTGTCACCTCTGATCTCAGTGATCCGGTGCCCCTGGTATGAATATCCTGGACTGTTATTCTTCTTGATCTTGACAGGATCGTTGATGTTGAGATCATGCAATGGCTTAAGTTACTCATAGCCCACTACAGTAAAATGAAATGTGCCCAGTTATGGCTGGACTTATGAACTTCAATAAGCCACGTTATATTCAAGTGCACAAAATTCATGAAATATTATCTAGTAATATCATAAACACATTGCTGGCATTCCACGCTATCACAGGATGTGATAGTGTAACACATCTGTTAGGACATATAGCAAGAAGACAGCTTGAAAAGTATTTCTGGAAAACCATCATCTGCTACAAAATCTTCGAAGAGGCCCCTTATGTTAAAATGCCTAGGCAATTGTATGTACGTTAATAGGTAATTGCCCATTATTTAGCAAGTAAGAAACAGCCCTGAATTTTTTACGTTTTGTTATAAGAATGATATGGGTGTACATTATAATTAAAAAGCTTGAGTTAATGCAATATAGTGGTACTTTTATTTAATTGTCAAGCAGTGAAGTAAAAACCTTACCGGTAGGTATGCAGTACTAAAGAAACAGTAAAAAAGCAACTCACCTGTAGACGTTGCATGCAATCAGTGATCAGATGACAACTGTCAGCTGATCAGAAGGTTTCGCCCCAATGGGGGCTTTCTCAAGTAGCTAGTGCTAGAAAGGAGACAATAGATAGAAGTTCCAAAGGGAGAAAGAAAGGTAAAGTGAAACAAGGTAGAAGTGTATCCGTCTAACCACTGGGAAGCAGCACCTCAAATTTGCGCCAATCACGTTTCTGTTTGTTAATAATGGCGGGCTGATGCTTACGTATATAAAACATTTCAAGTTTTGCAGGACAGGCCGCAATGGGTGCCGTGCAATTACTTGGAAAAGCTTGAAGAACTCACGCCAATCCGTCAACCACCATGTATTGGGCTCGCCGTGGTGTGTCATGATATGGTTGTGAACTGTCTTGCCTTGTTTACTACTATCATTGGCCGACCCGTCTTGATGCTGTCTAACGCGTTCAAACAAGTGCTGGGTGGTATGTCCAACATATTCCCCCTTACAAGAGGGACAAAAAAAAGAATAAACAACGTTTGACGTAAAAATATCTGGAACCGAATGTTTCAGGGATGGTAGTGATTGGCGCAGTTTGGCAGTTGCGTAAACAAACCGCACTGGCCGTGTGCAAGAACTTGGTACTAGACCACGCAACCTACGAACAAAAAGTTTGGTGGCCCGACTGCAGTACTCAAACTTACAGATAATGGGCCTGGGATTTTCCGACGGTTCCGGCTCCACCGGGTCAGGCTTCGTTTTGGCTTCAGTCACGGCCTCTATTTATTGTCTCCTTTCTAGCACTAGCTACTTGAGAAAGCCCCCATTAGGGCGAAACCTACTGATCAGCTGACAGTTGTCAGCAGATCACTGATTGCATGCAACGTCTACAGGTCAGTTGCTTTTTTACTGTTTCATTTGTACTGCATACCTACCGGTAAGGTTTTTACTTCTCTGCTTGACAATTAAATAAAAGTACCACGATATTGGTGTATTTAGAAGGAAATTTAATCTATACAGTACGTACACATTATTCACATAAAATCTTAATATTTGTAGTAAGAAATGGGGAATTTATTAGTATTGACTCTGGTTTGGTCATGTTAGTAATAAGGGAATAAGGTTGAATAAGGGGAATAAGGGATTGGTCATATTATGTAGTATGCCGGGCCAGGTACCGTAGTACAGTACCGGTATAATATATAAAAGTAGGCCTATATCAACAGGCTGATCGCCAACCGGATATATTGTATACCTCAAATGTATGTATATAGCTGTAACCGAAGACCAGTACTGGTACCATACTGTACTACAGGTAGGTAGTACATTATATATATACCACACTACTTCCTTCCTAACAAACCATACTTAACAAATAATGCTAATAATAATCACTAATAAGTTTGAGTCTAATATACATCCCATCTTCCACCTAAAAAAAACTATGAGAAAATTTTATACAACAATAATCTCTATAAATTCCTCCAAACAAAACCTAAGTGATAATCGTATACAATAGTCTCTATATAAAGTCTCCTTAAACAAATCCTCAAGAAAGAGTGATTTCGAGTATTTTTTATTTTTATTTTTTTTTTATGATGGAAACCCATAATAATCTGGTCGAGCATGGTTTCGCTGTGGGTAAATTTTTGGATCTGATGTTATAGCCTCCTCCTGATCTATCTCTGGGCGAGAAACACTTGCAGGTAATGATGTACCAGGTTGTTCTTCATGATAATTGTTAGTAGTATGAGAGGCTTGTGAATTGGGTTCTCGTGGTAAAAGAACTGGTGGAGGTCGTGTATAGTTGTCTTCCTCTCGTAAATCTACCGGTTTTATAAACCGCCGATTTCTAGAAATCAGTATCCCACTAGGCCCCAAGCAGACTACTTTGTCACCTCTGATCTCAGTGATCCGGTGCCCCTGGTATGAATATCCTGGACTGTTATTCTTCTTGATCTTGACAGGATCGTTGATGTTGAGATCATGCAATGGCTTAAGTTACTCATAGCCCACTACAGTAAAATGAAATGTGCCCAGTTATGGCTGGACTTATGAACTTCAATAAGCCACGTTATATTCAAGTGCACAAAATTCATGAAATATTATCTAGTAATATCATAAACACATTGCTGGCATTCCACGCTATCACAGGATGTGATAGTGTAACACATCTGTTAGGACATATAGCAAGAAGACAGCTTGAAAAGTATTTCTGGAAAACCATCATCTGCTACAAAATCTTCGAAGAGGCCCCTTATGTTAAAATGCCTAGGCAATTGTATGTACGTTAATAGGTAATTGCCCATTATTTAGCAAGTAAGAAACAGCCCTGAATTTTTTACGTTTTGTTATAAGAATGATATGGGTGTACATTATAATTAAAAAGCTTGAGTTAATGCAATATAGTGGTACTTGTATTTAATTGTCAAGCAGTGAAGTAAAAACCTTACCGGTAGGTATGCAGTACTAAAGAAACAGTAAAAAAGCAACTCACCTGTAGACGTTGCATGCAATCAGTGATCAGATGACAACTGTCAGCTGATCAGAAGGTTTCGCCCCAATGGGGGCTTTCTCAAGTAGCTAGTGCTAGAAAGGAGACAATAGATAGAAGTTCCAAAGGGAGAAAGAAAGGTAAAGTGAAACAAGGTAGAAGTGTATCCGTCTAACCACTGGGAAGCAGCACCTCAAATTTGCGCCAATCACGTTTCTGTTTGTTAATAATGGCGGGCTGATGCGTACGTATATAAAACATTTCAAGTTTTGCAGGACAGGCCGCAATGGGTGCCGTGCAATTACTTGGAAAAGTTTGAAGAACTCACGCCAATCCGTCAACCACCATGTATTGGGCTCGCCGTGGTGTGTCATGATATGGTTGTGAACTGTCTTGCCTTGTTTACTACTATCATTGGCCGACCCGTCTTGATGCTGTCTAACGCGTTCAAACAAGTGCTGGGTGGTATGTCCAACATATTCCCCCTTACAAGAGGGACAAAAGAAAGAATAAACAACGTTTGACGTAAAAATATCTGGAACCGAATGTTTCAGGGATGGTAGTGATTGGCGCAGTTTGGCAGTTGCGTAAACAAACCGCACTGGCCGTGTGCAAGAACTTGGTACTAGACCACGCAACCTACGAACAAAAAGTTTGGTGGCCCGACTGCAGTACTCAAACTTACAGATAATGGGCCTGGGATTTTCCGACGGTTCCGGCTCCACCGGGTCAGGCTTCGTTTTGGCTTCGGTCACGGCCTCTATTTATTGTCTCCTTTCTAGCACTAGCTACTTGAGAAAGCCCCCATTAGGGCGAAACCTACTGATCAGCTGACAGTTGTCAGCTGATCACTGATTGCATGCAACGTCTACAGGTCAGTTGCTTTTTACTGTTTCATTTGTACTGCATACCTACTGGTAAGGTTTTTACTTCTCTGCTTGACAATTAAATAAAAGTACCACGCTATTGGTGTATTTAGAAGGAAATTTAATCTATACAGTACGTACACATTATTCACATAAAATCTTAATATTTGTAGTAAGAAATGGGGAATTTATTAGTATGGACTCTGGTTTGGTCATGTTAGTAATAAGGGAATAAGGTTGAATAAGGGTAATAAGGGGAATAAGGGATTGGTCATATTATGTAGTATGCCGGGCCGGGTACCGTAGTACAGTACCGGTATAATATATAAAAGTAGGCCTATATCAACAGGCTGATCGCCAACCGGATATATTGTATACCTCAAATGTATGTATATAGCTGTAACCGAAGACCAGTACTGGTACCATACTGTACTACAGGTAGGTAGTACATTATATATATACCACACTACTTCCTTCCTAACAAACCATACTTAACAAATAATGCTAATAATAATCACTAATAAGTTTGAGTCTAATATACATCCCATCTTCCACCTAAAAAAAACTATGAGAAAATTTTATACAACAATAATCTCTATAAAGTCCTCCAAACAAAACCTAAGTGATAATCGTATACAATAGTCTCTATATAAAGTCTCCTTAAACAAATCCTCAAGAAAGAGTGATTTCGAGTATTTTTTATTTATTTTTTTTTATGATGGAAACCCATAATAATCTGGTCGAGCATGGTTTCGCTGTGGGTAAATTTTTGGATCTGATGTTATAGCCTCCTCCTGATCGATCTCTGGGCGAGAAACACTTGCAGGTAATGATGTACCAGGTTGTTCTTCATGATAATTGTTAGTAGTATGAGAGGCTTGCGAATTGGGTTCTCGTGGTAAAAGAACTGGTGGAGGTCGTGTATAGTTGTCTTCCTCTCGTAAATCTACTGGTTTTATAAACCGCCGATTTCTAGAAATCAGTATCCCACTAGGCCCCAAGCAGACTACTTTGTCACCTCTGATCTCAGTGATCCGGTGGCCCTGGTATGAATATCCTGGACTGTTATTCTTCTTGATCTTGACAGGATCGTTGAAGTTGAGATCATGCAATGGCTTAACACTGTGACTTTTATTGTAGTTGCGGATGATACGTTCCCTGTTTCTGACATAGTTTTCATTTGGTTCAGGCTGTTCACTGGGTAGTTGAGGAAACCGCGTCTGGAGAGATGAAGACAGCTTCAAGTATAGTACTCGATATGGTATCTCTCCTGTGATTCGATGCCAGGAGTTACGGAGAGTAAACAGTACAGTCGTTAGTCGAGATATAAATGGAGTATCAGAAGTTATTGATGTAGCTCGCATCATCTTTTTTATTACGCGTTGTGGCCGCTCAATCATACCATTCGATTGAGCGTACTTAGCAGATATTTCGACCAATTTACATCCGATGGTACGAAGGAAATTTTTAAACTCTGCCGAGCGGAATTCCTGTGCGTTATCAGATACCTGTGACTTTGGTATGCCAAATCGAGAGAAAATACTGTTCAAACACCCTATGATGTGCCGAGTTGTGGATGATGGAATCGGGATCGCCTCAACAAACCGAGAACCATAATCTATCAGAGTAGTACACAAGTGACCCTCAATGTGAGCGCAATCAATGGCCACTCTTTCCCAAGGATAAAAGATTCCCGATTGGGTCATCGGTTGAGGTGGTGGGAGGTCACTTACCAACTTACAGGGGTGACAATTCTCAACAAACACGCGTGCGTCTTGGGTGATTCCAGCCCACCAAACGCTGCTAACTAGGATATCAGTCATCTTAGTAATGCCAGGGTGTCCTTCATGGGCAAATTTCATCATCACAGGTCGGAGTGAACTGGAAATGACTAAACATTGACCTTTTAAGATTACCGGGTCCTGTTCTAGATAATGTACTGAGAGTTCGTTCCGCACAGAAAACAATCTATGTTCTGTAGTTGAAGACATGTTGGACCACGAGTTCCATTCTAAGTTATCAACTACTTTAGAGAGTTTGGAACACTTAGCAGTTCCATGGGTAACTTGCAGGATATCGATCATCTGGGAATCCAGTATTATATTGACAAAAGAATCAAAGTTTACAGACTCACATCTGTTCGCATCTACTGGCTTTATAGGAGCCCTTGAAAGTGTATCGGCAATTAGATTATTTTTCCCGGGAATGAACTCTACTTTAAATGAGAATAGCCTGAGGAGAATAAGAAACCTGATAATTCTTGCTGGACACTGGTCAATTGGTTTGAGGAAAATAAATCACAGTGGTCTATGATCCGAAAGGACAATGAAGTCAACACCAATAAGATACTGTCGAAATTTGGTTGCCCCGAAAGCTATAGCCAAAGTTTCCTTTTCTATCTGGGAATAATTTTTCTCAGCTGAAGTCAGGGTGCGACTTGCATAAGCAACAGGTCGAACTGTACCACCAGAGTCTTTCTGTAACAATGCAGCACCTAATCCGACGGGAGAGGCATCACATTGGAGGAAAGTAGCGTGCTTGACATTATAGTACTTTAATACAGGGGCAGTTGTAAGTAGTTCTTTCAGTTTCGTAAATGCCAAATCACATGCAGGTGACCAATGAAACATGTTTCGGAATTTCAATAACTCACGAATTGGTAATGTCAAGTCGCTGAAGTTGGGAATAAATTTTCCCAAGTAGGTAGCCATACCTAGAAGACGACGGCAATCTGCCACAGAAGATGGTGTGGACATATCCTTTATGGCTGAAACTTTCTCTGGATCAGGTTCAATACCAGTGCCAGAAAGTCGGTGGCCTAAGTAGGTTATTTCAGTCTTACGAAATTCACATTTGCTAGGTTGAAGAGAAATGTGAAGTTTATGGGATAAGTCTGTAACTTCCTTCACTAGGAAATCATGTTCGGCAAGGGTGCTTGTATGAATTAGAATATCGTCTTCTAGAACAATTACATTCTTAAATTGACTAACTGATTGAGATATTTTTTTATGATAAAGTTCAGGGGCAGGCGAGATCCCAAAAGGGAGCCGAACATACCTGAATGTCCCAAAGGGTAACAGCATAGCTCCCTGGTTAGCATCCAGCTTAGAGAAATAACAACTCCCTTCTTTGAGCAAAGAGTTCCTCGGGGGTAGGTATGAGGACTCTCTGTCTTACTAAATTCTCATTTAAAACTCTTAAATCTAGACACAATCTAATTTTACCATTCTTCCTGCAGCTAATCACAACAGGGCTAACCCACTCACTTGGTGACTCGTTGTTATCCACTGGGACAACAACACCTTCTTTTATAAGACGGGAAATCTCATCCTTCACCTCATCTTGTAAACCGAATGGAATGCGGCGTGGGGCTTGTTGTGTGGGTGTTGCGCCAGGTCGAACCGTTATGTGGGCCTCTGGCACACTCATTGCTGGAAGAAGGGAAACTATATTTCTGGCAGTAGTCGCGTCCTCGGAGACGTTGACTCCAGTAACGAGGTCGGAACAGCTTACTCTCGATGGGATCGCAGTGGGGGAGGGAGAAAATAATTTTCTAACTAGCATTAATGCATTGCTACCCAAAGCATCCCGCCCTAATAATGGCAGACGTGCGCCTTTTACAACATACACTGACAGTGTAACACGCCGTCCCTGATACTCTAGTTCCAGGGTGGCTGAACCCAACAATGGAAGTGGCGACTTACTCATGAAATCACATAAAGTTTTTCCATTAGGTTTACATGGTTGTACTAGTTGAGCAGAAACGAGCTGGCTTGGGATAATAGTGAATGGCGAACCTGTATCAACCAGGAAATAAATATTAAGACTAGAGTTTGGTCCAGAAACCTTTATTTCTACGAACCATTCATTAACCCCAGCTCCAGTGCCACTACACGAATGAATGCAGTTTTCGTTTAGGGGACTACAGTTCACTGAACTAATACAGTAAAGGGAACTATAAACATCTTCATCCTCATATTCTGGAAGTATTTCACTTTGAAATTCCGAGTACTTGTCATTATCCGACAATCCTGCATCTCCCAGAGAGATTTTAGCTACATCTTGGTTAAAGTTATCAATCAATCAATCAAATTATATTTATTTAGCGCTAAAAACTTAAATTTAAAATTATACTCTAAGCGCTGTAGCTTTCGAGTTAACAATGACTTTACAAGAAGTAGTTCACAATTAATTAATCATAATAATTAAAATACTTAAAACAAGGAAGGCAAATTAAAATAGTTTGGTAAAAAATAAGTAATATCTATTTACATCATTATGTGGAAGCAAGGCAGTTCGAAGTAAAAATAATGAAGTTAATTGAAAGTACTAAAACGTAGCAAGGCGAATTAAGAAATTAAGAAATTAAGACACTTCGTTAAAAATAACGTATTTAATTAAAAGTAAGTTAATTAAGATGGGGTTGGAAACGCTTTATCGAATAAATGAGTTTTGAGGTTCTGCTTAAATATTTCAATAGATGTTGCGGCACGTATTTTAGTTGGTAATTTATTCCATAATGTGGGTCCCGATACTGCGAAGGCGCGCTCACCGAGCGTTCTGTGTTTATACGTAGGAATTTCCAGCGTTACAGTATTTCCAGAATGGCTGTTATATGGATTCGTGTATATGGTGGTTATTTCTTGGATATAATCTGGGGATTGACCATTAACTGATTTGTATACTAGCAACAGTATTTTAAACTCAATGCGTTGTCTTACAGGCAACCAGTGAAGCCGTTTTAGAATCGGTGTGATATGATCATACTTTTGTATACGAGTCACAAGACGGGCAGCCATATTCTGCAATCGTTGTAATCGATCTAATTGATATTCAGCAATGCCATAGTAAAGTGAATTACAGTAATCCAAACGACTTGATATCAAGGAATGAACTAGCTTTTCTGCTGCCGATTGTGTAAGATATGGCCGTATTTTCCGAAGATTTCTTAAGTGATATGATACACCACTAGATGTTCGACTAACAAAAGTTTCCATTGACATTGTAGAGTCAAAATAGGCACCCAAATTTCGAACATTTTTCATTGGTTCAGTACTATGATTGCCAACTTTGATTGCGTTGATATTAACTTTGGCTAACTGCTGTTTGGTCCCAATTATTAGAAACTCAGTTTTGTCATCGTTTATTTTTAGCCAGTTATTTATAAGCCAACATCGTATCTCAATTATACATTCTTCGACAGCTGTTAGTGCCGCCTGTTCGGAGAAATCACAGTTCGGTTTGAAAGACAGGTATAATTGTTTGTCGTCAGCAAATCCATGAACGTTGGGCAAATGTTTAGCGACAATCTCGTATACGACAGTAACGTAAATGATGAACAAAATACACCCCAAACAAGATCCTTGTGGAAAACCGAAACGTAACTGAACTTTCCGAGAGAAAACCCCATCAACCTTAACACGCATACACCTATCACCGAGAAATGAAGTGAACCACTTGTGCGCGACATCATCGATTTTAAACTTTGACCGCAATGTGTTTAACAGTACTGTACGATCAACTGTATCGAATGCAGCGCTCAAATCGAGTAGTACAAATAGGGTAACCTTCTGTTTATCCATTGCCATTAGGATGTCGGAATGCACACGAGTTAGGGTTGTTTCAGTACTGTGGTAAGGTCTGTACGCTGATTGGTTGTATGGAAGTTGGGGCGTGATATGAGGCATGGTATCTTCTGAAACCGCACGTTCTGTTAGTTTAGACAAAAATGATAGACCACTAACGGGTCGGAAGTTAGGGAATAGTTTCGAATCGAGTTTGAGTTTCTTAAGAAGTGGTGTAATAATAGCTTCAAGCCACTGTTCAGGAAACACCCCATTTTCCAACAATTTATTCACTATTTCAGTTATTATTGGGAGGAGGAGGTCAATCACCTCTTTCAACAGCCACGTTGGAAGCGGGTCAAAATCGCACTGTTTATTAGGTGATTTCATAATGAGTCTCCTTATATCATCTGAAGTAAGTTTAGAAAATCTCGAAAATGTTGATGAAGTTGTGTTTCCAAGTTCAGGGTGGTTGGTGTGATTGCTATTTATGTTAGATATAGTGGCTTGCTGTATAGATATTTTATCTCGAATCTTGTCAATCTTTTCAATGAAGAAGTTTGCAAAGGAATCGGACAATGTGTAGTCAGGTTGTGGGTCAGGGTATTCAGTTTTTTTTAATGGTATTGTTAAAGATTTTACCAGTGAAAATAGTTTTCTTTGATCGCCATTACACCCATCAACTTTCCCAATGTAATATTTCCTTTGCGATGCTTTTAATTCTTTGCTGTATGTATTTCGAGCGTTTATGTATGCAGAACGGGTCTCTTCACTGCAATGTGATCGCCATTTTTGTTCCGCTGAACGCCGTAACCGTTTAAGTTGGCGCAATTCAGGAGTATACCACGGTGATGAGGTTTTACTTTTCAATATCTTTTTTTTAATGGTGCATGTTTGTCCATTATCTCTGATAGTTTGGAATTGTAAAATAAAACTAGTTCAGGAGTGCTCATATTTTTCAACATTTTGTTATCACATAAACCCAAGTTCTGGATATCATGCAATAATTCAGTACGTTTGATTTTATTATATTCACGGAATTTAACTTTTCTGTGACATCGCTGGTCGTAGGGGATAGATATTAAAGTGTTAATGAAGAAATGATCCGCTAGTAAATCTGTAGCGAATGGCAGCGATAATGTAAATTTGTCATTATTGCGTGTAATTATTAAATCTAAAATGTTGCCGGATATGTGGGTCGGCACTGTCACATGTTGTGTAAAATTAAATCCATGGAGAGTGTCTAAAAATGATGTCGCAATTGGATCGCTTACGTCATTAACATGGATATTAAAATCACCGGTTATTAACAGTTGTTCACTTGTAGATGCGAATTTCTCAATGAAATCGGTAAATTCGCTGATGAATATACGGGGAGTTATAGGGTGAGCCGTGGAGTATGGTCGACGGTAAACGACTACAACAGTTATTATTTTCGATTTGTTATTATTTACTCGCCAAACTGAATATTCGAAGGATGTATGATTGACATTTTGGTTTACTTTTGTTGCTGTTAAAGAAGGTACGGTCAGTAAAGCAGTTCCTCCACCTCTACCCTCCAACCTTGGTACGTCATAAATATTGTATCCGTTATTCTGGAATAATGCACGAACCGTATCGTCTTCCTGGTGCAGCCAAGTCTCGGTGATAGCACAAATATCGATATTCTCGTTGACTAAATGTTCTGTAATGTCAGGGATTTTGTTGCATATTGACCTAGCATTAACAATAGTGAACTTCAGTTTATCGTTGTAGATATTAGATGGCGCGCCCTTGAGGGGGGCGGGGGGGCAGCAAGTTGACGGCGTCCCCACGGGAGAAGGGGGGCAGCGAGTTGATGACGCCCCCTCGGAGGAAGGGGGGTAGGGAGTTGACGATGGTCCCTTGGTAGAAGGGGGGCAGTGAGTTGTTGACACCCCCTTGGGAGGAGGGGGGCAGCGAGTTGACGTCGCCCCCTCAGGAGGAGGGGGGCAGCAAGTTGACGACGCCCCCTCAGGAGGAGGGGGGAAGTAAGTTGACGACGCCCCCTCTGGAGGAGGGGGGCGGTGAGTTAACGTCGCACCCTCGGAAGGAGGGGGGCAGTGAGTTGACGACGGCCCCTTGGGAGGAGGGGGGCAGTGAGTTGACGTCGCCCCCTCAGGAGGAGGGGGGCAGTACATTGACATCACCCCCTCGGGAGGAGGGGGGCAGCGAGTTGATGTCGACCCCTCGGGAGGAGGGGGGCAGCGAATTGATGTCGCCCCCTCAGGAGGAGGGGGGCAGCGAGTTGACGGCAACCCCTCGGGAGGAGGGGGGCAGCGAGTTGACGACGACCCCTCGGGAGGAGGGTGGCAGCGAGTTGGCGTCGCCCCCTCGGGAAGAGGGGGGCAGCGAGTTGACGACGACCCCTTAGAAGGAGGGGGGCAGTGAGTTGACGTCGCCCCCTCGGGAGGAGTGGGGCAGCAAATTAACATCGCCCCCTCGGGGGGAGGGGGGCAGCGAGTTGGCGTCGCCCCCTCGGGGGGAGGGGAGCAGGGAGTTGACGTCGCCCACTCGGGAGGGGTGGGGCAGTAGTCCAAGAGTGAGTTCTCACATAATCAGTCGATACATTCTGTAACATCATGACCCTGCTTGTTGATAATATTGTTGGTAGAGTGGGGAGAGGGACTCCGACGTTCTGCTGATCTGCTGTAGAATGTACGACCCGGATTGCGAACTTGCGAGCCCGTGCTACTGATACGGACACTGGTCGTATCAGTGGCTCCGGGGGCCGCGGTATTGCTGATGGTTGCTTTATCTCTCACTTGCCCGTGGTAAAGTACCCATTGCTTATCCGGATCGGAGCGCCTGCGGTTCCGTAGCTGTTGTCGTAGTTGGTATTGGAGGTTACTCTCAGCAGGCGTTAAATCCGGGTTAATGTACAGATTCTTAAAAGTTAGAGATTTTCTGAGCTCCTTAGCTCTTTGGAGTAGTATGGCTTGTTTTTCCGAAGGGATTGTGACAATAATTGGTTGTGATTGGTTATCTCGTTCTACCCCAACTCGTTTCGCAGTAATCTCTTCCTTTGAGAGAGATATACCCAGTTCGTTGGCGATTTTGATAACCGTGTCGTTGGTGTCGTTTGTTTGGCAATAGTTGCCGGATATTTTAATGTTATTCTTACGTCTATCACGCAAGAGCTCTTCTCCCTTTAGTTGGCGTGAGAGAAGCGCTAAGTTGGTGCTATCCGCATTTAATGAGTTTAGTTTATTTCGATGTTTACGATTTGTTACTGACTGCTGCCACGGCGAAGATTGATCGCCATTCGACTGATCATCGGAAGCGTCTTTCCGTTTCTCTACATCGTTCATCAAGTTGTCTAACTTTGGTGTGACCTCGTCGATGTGGTCATCCATAGTTGAACGAAGAGATTTTAACATGTCTCGAAGTGCGATGTCCGACTTCTTCATCTTAACCAAGATTTCGGTTTGGACTGAGTCTATTTTGGCATCGAGTTTCGTTTCTACACTCTGTAAGTTCGTGGCGACGCATTTTCCACAATAGAATTGCACGCGTCCGAAGTCCGTACCTTTCTTGACTATGCATATCATCGCGACATTACAGCTGCTCCCGGAACATTCAACCTCTATCTCTTTCAGTCCATCATTACGCTCTTGCGGGGAGGTGTCGGCGTTGGTAAATCCGATAGGAGAGTTTAGTTGTTTGTTCGATTTTTCCGTATTGGTTTTACTGTTGGTTGAGTTCCTGCGAGGATTATTCATGCTTTGCCGACGTATTCCACTTCCAGGGTTGGATGGTGGCTGGGATGCAGCCATCTTTATTTCTTTATAATAGTAGTATAATAGTATAATTATAAACAAATTAAGAAATTATTGAAATTATTTCCCTAACTGCGTATAAGGCGCATTCTTTAGGAAAAATGTTAACAAAGTTAACATTGTTTCTACCCGATTGTCTACCATGGAATCCACTAGATGATCCATGGCCTCGAGAGAACTGCTGGGACAACCCACTACGCAACGAGCGGTCGTTGGAAGATTTCTTGCACAAAGGCGATCCTGGGTAATGATGAGGTTCACCGCAAATTCTGCAATACGAGCCATATGATGGGCAGGCTCCCTTTTAGTGAGATCTGCAGCAGAATCGACAGTTGCTTATCATTAGTCGACCCATCTGTTGCTGCTGATTTGTCAATGAATTAGAATTAGCTCGGTCAGAAATTACTCGACGTTGGAGATGGGTTTGTTGTACCGCCATAACATCCTGAGCTGTAGAAGCTACACCGCCTGTGTCTGAAGAACCTAGTTCTTCATGACCTGCCACTGCTGCTTCGAAAACACCAGCCAATTTCTTAATATGCTGCATGGCCGCATTCGAAGGTTGCTGAAGGAGTTGCTTGCGAAGTTCGTCATCTCGAATACCTGCAATAAATGTGTCCCTTAAACGCGTTTCTGGAGTTTCAGACTCCAGATCACATAAGCCAGCCAACTGCCGTAGTGCAGTAAAATAATCTGCAATTGTTTCTCCTTGAGCTTGTTTACGTTTTCCAAAACGGAACTGCATAACCAAAAGACTTCGTTCGGGAGCAAAATATTCCTCAAAATCTGCTGTATATTCAAAGTTTTGTTTAGCAATCCGCTGTGGTGCTTTCCCAATACAAGTCATTAGCGCCCCAACCTTTTTAGATTCTGGAATATCCTCCGCCCGAAGTTCAGTAGCGTCAGCCCAGTATTCAAAATACTGTCGCCAGTCGCCAAATTCCATTGCCATGTCTTGCGCTCCCATGTCCAGTGGAGTCGGTGCTGGATATTTCGCCATAACATTAAGGGGGGGGGGGGGGGGGGGGAGTGGGGTACACCATTTTCGGACAACTCTTCGATTTATCACTCTCAGCGTTTCAAAATTGTTTTGGTTTTGGCTAAAATTTGGCATATAGGTGCCTAAGATACTATTCTAGATGACAGGTCAGAAAAAATTTTTTTTTCGCTATTTAATATTAGTTAATACTAGTTAACAATAAAAAAAACTTGGTTGCGCTTAAAACCCTAAGGCTTTTACAGTTTTAAACCTAATCACACGAAAGTTTTTTTATATGATAGACCAAAGATGGGGAAACATAACTATCAGGCGAAATTTTGTGAAAATAATTCTGCACCGCTAGGTGGCGCCGCAAATTTATGCTAAATTTTTCGGTTTGTTATAAATAGTATTAAATTTTATTAACAAAAAATTTCGAAAAGTTGTCTGATACTTTTATGCAGGGTGGCTATCTAGACACCCACTACTACTACTACTACTACTACTAGGATCGGCATGCTGCATTGCAGCTGCATTTTTAAGAATGCTGTGCCGGCTTGTCAACAAAATTGCACCGCCACAACTCCCTATCACCCATGACATTTGCTAGATCATCCGCATCTTTAAGGCCAGTGTCCTTTAAGATGCGTCTCAAGAAAGTCATGGGCTGTCCACCATGCTTATTCACTCCATGAGGCTGCCAAAGTACAAGATTATGCACTGGCTGGTCCTCACGGCGAAAGCAATGTCCTGCAAAGCGGAGGCGATTTTGTTCTAGTGTCAAGCTTGGGGGAACCAATGAGACACCTCCAATGTTATATAGTGTCTGGTTGGAGATGTGTGCATTGTACTTGACACAATGAACCCGGCGTAGCATTCTTGTGAATGTGCCATCCAGAGATTTGGTGTCCTCAGCAGTTAGAGCCCAGCATGGACTCCCGTAGAGGAGTACTGGAACTACTGCTGCTATAAATAATCGGACCTTAAGTTTCCGATTAATTCTCGGTGACTTCCAAATCCTGGAAAGCCTATTCAAGGCTGCCCATGCCTTTCCCTTACGTATTCGAAGGTCCTCACCTGACTTCCGGATCCATGATCCCAGGTAACAGAAGTCGTCCACATGCTCAAGCATACCATCCTTTGAGCTTATGCTCATCCGATCAGAGACTTGCTGAGGACTTTCAAAGTTAACTGTCAGAATTTTGGTCTTTCTGGAGTTAATAAAAAGACCAACACTAGAAGCAGCATGTTCTAATGAGCTGAGGAGCCGTTGGGCTCCCTCTAATGATTCTGAGAGTACTCCTAAGTCATCATCAAAGTCTAGATCAGTTAGGTACTTGGCAGGATTTCCTCGACTTCTGGAGCCAGTAGGTGGAGTTATCATCAGACACCCACAGAAAGTTTGAGACTAATTACTCTAAAATTGTAGAAGTAGTAGGGTTTTGAATTTGACAATTTCATAAAAAAAATATTTGGAGATAATCGACCTTTTATTATACATAGTAATAGTAATTTCAATAGGATTCCCTAAATGGAAATTTATGTAACTTGAAAACTAAAAGAGCTATTAAATAGCGATTTTCAGATTTAGAAACACCATTCAATGGTGCATTATAATTGACCATAAAAAAAATTTCGACATATTTTGGACCAAAATGGTGTACCCCCCCCCCCTTAATATAATATTATTAAGAAAAAAAAAACAATACGTATACACGTAGATGTACACACTGCGCCAATGTATTATGCCGGGCCGGGTACCGTAGTACAGTAATACTCGGTAGTACCGAGTATCAGTAGTACAGTATAATATATAAAAGTAGGCCTATATCAACAGGCTGATCGCCAACCGGATATATTGTATACGTCAAATGTATGTATATAGCTGTAACCGAAGACCAGTACCGGTATCATACTGTACTACAGGTAGGTAGTACATTATATATATACCACATATTATATGGGTGCAGTACAAACCTTTATAACCGACGCACAGTGTATTTACAGTGAATATTAAATAGGAACGCCATTGCGGCCAAATTTGATAGTAAAATGTACAGCCAAAGGAATTCCTTTCAAAATAATTAGTATTACGGCAACGGACCCATAGAAGCCATTGTAGCTATCTGGACATGATTATTACCATATATGGTCATGATTAAGATGTTTCAAGGGCTTGAAAGCCGTAATCCGACCCACTCATTGGTTTAACTACTTTAGGTTGGTCTAAAGTATGTAGGAATTCGTTCAGCCAATGGTGACTGACTTGTCACCGACATGAGGTTGAGAGCGACTCTGGTAATTGATTGTTTGTTTTTGATATTTTCAATGTTTATTTTACCCTTCAAATAATAATTCAAAATAACAATAACTCAGTATAAAATAGAAATTAACATGAATACATACTATATATGGTAAGTTCTATATAAATGGGTACTGGAGAACAACCAAATAGCAGGGCTAGTAAACGGCTGCCAACCAGGAGGATGGGATTATATAAAATGTAAATATGTGTAACATTTGATAGAATGGATGTAGTAAGTAGTGGTTTGAAGTAATATTATACTGTAGGGTGTTGCAGATGCAGAATAGAGAGGTGAAGAAGAAGATGGCATATAGATAGATAGATAATGTAGGTAAGGTAGAGTAGAAAGTAGATAGATAAGAATATGAAGGATAGGGACTATGTATTAGGAGTGCTAATCTACCAATAGATTTATGGTAATTAGTTGGGGCAGACTGCGATTTTTTAACTTTTTTTATTTATACTGTAGGTCTATATATATAAATGTATTTAGTATTACATAAATTTAATTTGGCGAATGACAACGAGTTATTTTAATAGATGGAGATTTAAACAGCAAATATTTTACTAGACGAATTTGTAATATAATTAAATTAAATTAAATTAAAGGGTTAAAGTTTAAAACAAACAAAAAAACATTACCATTACCAGTAATGGTAATGAGGTTGAGAGCGACTCTGGTAATTCTGTTACCGGTAGGGATAATGAGGTTGATAGCGACTCTAGTAATTCTGTTACCGGTAGTGGTAATGAGGTTGAGAGCGACTCTGGTAATTCCATTACTAGTAGAGGTAATGAGGTTGAGAGAGACACTGGTAATTCTGTTACCAGTAGTCTGTTACCTATGGTAATTCCAATAATTTAGCCGAATTAAATGGAAAATTTACCGATCCCTTTCTGGTAACTCTAACGGAGGATCTTCTTTGTCCTCTAAGGATACCAGAATCTCTAGAACCTCTCAATTATCAGCTGCTAAACGCCGAACTTTACAAACAGAAAGTGAGCAAAAACGCAAGGAATTACAGTTGCAGCAGCTAATGAACGATATCGCCAAAGAAATAATTCTCCACTTCATTTCAAATCAAATTAATATTAAATTAAACAATAACAAATACATACTAAGACATACAGACATGAACCAACGTTTCAACTCAAAGTAGAGCCATCTTCAGGGTAAGTAAAAACAACTTCCTATTCTAATACTGAATACTGGATTAATGGTACAACAAATACAGTCCTAAGTAAACACAATTTTAATAATACTACATTGTGATTATAAATCTAACTACAGTAATATACAAACTCAAAATAATTCCCATATCCCTCCCCCCCTTTTTTTTACCCCCCCCCCCCAATAAAACCTAAATTATTGATAGTTGAAAGCTACATTCGCGATTGTTTAGTGTCGGGCTTAATTTTCTGATGAATAGTGCCTCTTTAATGCATAGCTGGTATTTGGTTTGAGCTGTTCCTATAATCTCAAAGTTGTCTAAACTAAAGGTGTGCCCCGTTTCCCCCCAGTAGTTAAATACGACTGAGTTCCTCGGAGGATTAAACTGTTTTCGCACTAATGACCTGCCTGTGTGTTCACACACGCGAACCGCCAATTGTCTTTCGGTTTCACCGACATAGGAAGCAGTACAACTTCCACAGGTAAATTTATAAATGACATTGGAACGTATGTGCGATGGAAGGCGGTATTTATACGAAAACATGTCTGATATTCTACGTGTAGGTTTAAGTATAACGTTAAGATCTATGTGCGGAAAGGCTGAGCGGAATAGTTTGGAAATTCGAGATTTCAGTTGTAGAGCGTGTTTGCCAGTGTAGGGAAGTACAAAAACAATTTCACGTTTCTTAACCGTTAACATGGTAGACCGCCGACTTCCGACACCGACTTCCTTCCTGCTTTCAAGGCTCTCTACGGTAAGGTTAAATTCGATGAGAACCAGCTCGGAGACGATCGATTCCGAGCCAAACTCAACGACTTGGCCCTAACTGCTCTTCATACATACATACCGGGTGGTTTTAAGGGACTAACTAAGGAAGAACATACGGCTTTATGGGAACTTAGGAAAAACAAGGATATTATTATATGCAAACTGGACAAGGGGAATGGGGTGGTGCTGTTAAACCGCGTGGACTATTTAGCAAAGATGGGAACAATCCTATCTGATTCCACGAAATTTACTAAGGTAGGGGGGGATTGGTTACAAATAATTCTTAAGAAGGAGAAGTCGGTTAGGAAACTATTATACACACTGCATAAGGAAGGTATACTAAGTAAGTATGAGTACGACTCATTGGCACCGACTGGCACCAAACCTGCTACACTTTACAGACTCCCTAAAGTACATAAAGACAATATTCCAATGAGGCCTATTATTTCATCTATTCATACTCCAGCCTACAATTTAGCTAAGTACCTAGTACCATTGATGACCGGCATTACTGAGAACGATTACACAGTGAAGGACACATTTACATTTGTTAAGGAAATATCCGAAATCCACCCTGATACCAAACTGTTCATGGCTAGTTTTGATGTAACCTCGCTTTTCACGAATGTCCCCCTCTCTGAGACAATAAATATTATAGTAGAGGAATTGTTTAAGGATACAACCGATATTAACGGAATTAACGCCGTTACAGTTAGGAAATTACTTGATTTGTCTGTTAAGGACAATAACTTTGTTTTTAACGGACAGTTATACTCACAATTGGATGGCGTTGCAATGGGAAGTCCACTAGGGCCGGCATTTGCTAATGCTTTCCAGTGATCACCGCCTTATTGTGGCCAAGGTAAGACTTAGTCTGCGTGCTAGCAGAACAACGAAATCTGCCTTGCCGCGGCATGACTGGTCCTCTCTGTTGCAACAGCCAAGTGTGAGATCCAGCTTCACACTACAGCTGAGCAACAGGTATGAGGCTCTTGCCTCTGAGGCGGCAGATCACTGTGAGGGCTATACTGCCTTTACAGAAGCAGTTAAGTTAGCAGCTGCAGAAACAGTTCCTGTATACCCTCGAAACGGGAAAAGGGCCCCCTGGACTGACAACAAAATTCAAAAGTGCCGAAATGACTTTCGTAAGGCGCAGAAAGAGTCCCGACTCAAACAGACTACAGCGGCCAAGAATGCAGTTAAGGCTGCATCTAGGTCCCTGAACAGGCAGTACTCTGTTAATCTACAGGAGCTAATAAACCAACAGGTTGATGCCATTAATGATGCTGACGACAGCAGGCAATCATCCCAGGCATGGAAATCGATCAATCTGCTTACTGGGCGGAAAAGCCAACCAACCACCAAGGTTAAGGCTGAATCACCAGCCGATCGCCTCAATGGTTGGAAAGCCCACTTTGAAAAGCTCCTCAATAATGACAGGGTATTGCCTGATAACTTTATAGAAGTAAAGGTGTCTGAGTCTGTACTCCCAGATATTCCCATTGGCGATATCTCCTTTGCAGAAGTGAAGGCTGCTGCAAAGAGCATTAAGACCAATCGTGCCAGTGGAGTAGATGGTGTTCCCCCTGAGGTCTTTAAAATACCTGAGTGTTTAAAGCTCATCTATCCCATCATAGTAGACATGTACCGTACAACAAGAGTCCCACAAGAAATGAAAACAAATAAGTTGGTGCCAGTTCCCAAGAAGGGCAACCTAACACTCTATGGTTCTTTTCGGGGAATCTCATTGATCTCGATTGCTGCAAAGCTATACAATAGGATTCTATTAAATCGCCTCAGGGATCCCATTGAGAGACTGCTCTGTGGAAATCAGAATGGGTTCCGTAAAGGTCGTGGGACCATGGAGCCCATTTTGGCACTTAGAAGGATAATTGAAGAATTATCAAAAAAGAAAGACAGGCATCTGGCTGTTATCTTTGTTGACTTCTTCAAGGCTTTTGATTCAGTCTCTCGCTCACGTATGTTCAGCATACTTTCATTTATTTGGGATTCCTGATGAAATTATTGCAGCAATCAGATCAGTATACGATGGTTCGACAACATTTGTGTCTACTGTTGACGGTGACACAGAACCATTTGAAGTGTTATGGGGCGTCCTCCAAGGAGACACACTTGCACCTTTTTTGTTCATTATTGTGGTTGACTATGTTCTACGCATGTCCTTAGATCATCATAATGATGATGGGGTGATGATAACTCCACCTACTGGCTCCAGAAGTCGAGGAAATCCTGCCAAGTACCTAACTGATCTAGACTTTGCTGATGACTTAGGAGTACTCTCAGAATCATTAGAGGGAGCCCAACGGCTCCTCAGCTCATTAGAACATGCTGCTTCTAGTGTTGGTCTTTTTATTAACTCCAGAAAGACCAAAATTCTGACAGTTAACTTTGAAAGTCCTCAGCAAGTCTCTGATCGGATGAGCATAAGCTCAAAGGATGGTATGCTTGAGCATGTGGACGACTTCTGTTACCTGGGATCATGGATCCGGAAGTCAGACGAGGACCTTCGAATACGTAAGGGAAAGGCATGGGCAGCCTTGAATAGGCTTTCCAGGATTTTGAAGTCACCGAGAATTAATCGGAAACTTAAGGTCCGATTATTTAGAGCAGCAGTAGTTCCAGTACTCCTCTACGGGAGTCCATGCTGGGCTCTAAATGCTGAGGAGACCAAATCTCTGGATGGCACATTCACAAGAATGCTACGCTGGGTTCATTGTGTCAAGTACAATGCACACATCTCCAACCAGACACTATATAACATTGGAGGTGTCTCATTGGTTCCCCCAAGCTTGACACTAGAACAAAATTGCCTCCGCTTTGCAGGACATTGCTTTCGCCGTGAGGACCAGCCAGTGCATAATCTTGTACTTTGGCAGCCTCATGGAGTGAATAAGCATGTTGGACAGCCCATGACTTTCTTGAGACGCATCTTAAAGGACACTGGCCTTAAAGATGCGGATGATTATTAAATTATCATTCCTGAATGTCCAAATCACGCGTCTCCAAAATAACTCATTTTCCACCTCAATATATCATAAGCCCACCTTCACCGGCCTATACACAAAGTTTGACAGTTTTATTCCCATGAAATATAAGATTGGCCTTGCTCACACTGATATACCGCGCACTAATGATTAGCTCTTCGTTTATACTGTTCAATACGGATTTAAATAAACTATTCACAATCCTAACTAAGAATGGCAATCCCATCTCGCTTCTAAACAAATCCACTAAGCACGTTCTAGAACGCTACCATAGTGCTAAGTCTACCATGGTAATGGTTAAGAAACATGAAATTGTTTTTGTACTTCCCTACATTACATGACTTCCCTACATACATGACATTAAAATCAGGACATCGCCATCATCAGAATCGGAAGATTCTGAAGTATGAGGAGAGAATCAGGGAAGTTGTACACTCAATTTTCACTCCCCTCATATTTTCAGCGTTTGGTGAGATGGCGCCAACTGTTTGCCAGTTTTTCAAGAGACTCGCGCTGAAGCTGGCTGATAAGCGCGACGTTCGGTATTCGGAGTGTGTGGTATGGGTACGGCGAAAAGTTAACTTCGCGCTGTTGCACACATCGCTGCTGTGCCCTCGGGGTTGCAGGTCTGCCTCGAAATGCCCGGTACAGTGTTCTGTGGCCGATGTATCCATGTGAACGGCCGACGTGGACACAGAACCATAGTTCAGTAGTTGTGATGGTGGTGGGTAATGCTACTGCACTACTTTTAAAAATCCCTCCATTTGTTTCTATTCTAAAATTACAGTTTGCTGGTGATGGGTTTTTTATGATATTTGTAAGATGTGTTTTTTAAATTTGAAAGGTTTTTATACTTTAAGTAAATAAATTAGTAAATGGGTTAAAAAAAGTAGTAGTAATGAGGTTCCCCCTTACATCCGTATCACTGTACCTCATTGTATAAATACAATAGTGCAATAGTGCAATTTGAAATCCATTGTATCAACTATGTTATTATACTATCATTCTCACCCATTTAAAAAAAAAAAAAAAAAAAGTAATGAGGTTGAGAACGACTCTGGTAATTCTGTTACTGGTAGTGGTAATGAGGTTGAGAGCGACTCTGGTAATTCAGTTACCAGTAGTGGTAATGAGGTAGAGAGCGACTCCAGTAGTGGTAATAAGGTTGAGAGCGTCTCTGGTAATTCCGTTCCTGGTAGTGGTGATGAGGTTGAGACCGACTCTGGTAATTCTGTTACTGGCAGTGGTAATGAGGTTGAGAGCAACTCTGGTAATTCTGTTACTGGTAGTGGTAATGAGGTTGAGAGTGACTCTGATTGTATTAGTGATGACTTTGATCGCATTTGATGAAGAATCTGCAGACAATGTAGATTTCGGGATGGAAAATCAGTGTTCCGATTCTGAGAATGAAAGCATTTATTTATGCCTTAGCAGTAGACTGGGATATTATAAGCAATATTTCCAGTGACCAGCCACCTTCTCGAGATTTTCTGGGAACTCCTAGTTATGTTAATTTTTTTTAAATTTTTGATTTTGAAATATATGAATATATAAAACTGTACCTCCCTGATAAAAAGTTTCAGTTATTGGTTAACTGTTCAAAAAGGAAAATCGCTTAGCAATGGCAAAGTAAACCTGAACTAAAGGGGAAGGAAGTAGCCCTGACGTATACACAACACATGAGGTTTATTTACGTCATCGATACTGATCTGACTCTATACTAATGATGTATAAATACAGATAAATAATATGTGAATAATATCACAGAGCTCTGGAGACTGGAAACGGTTGAGACTCAGCATAAGACCACGTTAAACTGAACTCTGAAAAACTCTACTTGAGTCAACGAAGATACAGCTGGAAGGGAAACTGAACTCATGACCACTAACTCCTGTTACTGACTACCAAACTGACTATCCACCTCTCATACTTATATTTAAACATTTCCTCCTAAGGAATCCGTTTTTATCACGAGGATGAGTTATCCAGGAAGTCGTGGAGATGAGCCCAGAGCTGCTTCTTTCTGGGACATCTAGATCTCCCACTGCTTACCAATCCTCAGCCAAAATTGGTTGGACCCCAAGCAGAATCTCATCGTCAACGATATTGTTCATATAGCCGAAGATAAAATGTCAGATAAATTCATAAAACCTAGGACGAGTGGCTCAAGTGCAACCTGGTAAAGATGGCATTCAGGCCTATCGTAGTAGTGACCTCTGGCGACTCGATACTGAATCGGTCAGTAACCAATCTCTGCCTCTTGGAGGATGTTGATTCCACAGGCCCAAAATTCGACTTGGGTTCCGTTGTTGTCTAAAACAGCACCAACCTCAAAATTAATCCGATCCTATCAGTAAATGAAGCTGTTATTCCTTGCATTATGATTCCAGTACTGTAACTTAATACTTACTTGGTGATGGGATTACGCGTTGATTGGCGTTCCGGCACCTTATTTTTCTTTCTTATTCGATTTGTTTAACAATCTCAAGGGATGGGGTATGTAGTAGGGTGGAGTGAAAAAAAATTTTTTCTTTATTTTTAAGGGAAGCACTGTTTTTCTGATGCCAAATCGGTCTAAACTAACTTTGCAAAAAAAAATTTTTGATTTCGAAAAATTCTAAGCGGGCCTCACGACACTTGAAAATTTCAAATTTTTGGGAAGGCAATGCCAGTTTTGAATATCCCAGATATTTTGTATTTTTTGATAAAAGTTAAGGAAGATGCAAATATTTAATGTCAAATAGGTTGGAAACAAACACAAAATGTGAAATTGTGATTTTCATATAAATCTACCCCAGCCTCATGGCCTTTAAAATTTTGCAAAATTTGCCAAATTTCACCCTTAAAATACAGCAAACCTACTTCGTAGTCTCTATAGTTGAAATCGATTTACTAGGGTTTGGAGTTCTTCCTGAGTGAAAACCACGTCCCCTGATTTGATTACAATTATATTTTAAAACTAGAAACCCAGCTAGCTGGCTGTGAATTTACCTTTGGATCAAATTTCCAATAAGTATATTATAAACAACAGTAGGTAATACTATATAGGAAGAAAGATAATTCTAAATTAGGAAAACACTAGTAAAACAGTAAAGCACTAGAAAAACAGATGAAAAACACTGTAATGCACACGGAAAAAATAAAAATATTGATCAACAGGAAATTTAATGCATGTATTACACTGACTGAATTGGTAATCTTAAATGTACTCCTCGCATAGCACACCATTAAGTAATCTACGTAAAACATAGGGACAACTATATACTGTCCAAAAAACAGTGAAAAAATGATTGGCATTAAATAGCATTAAATTTTACCTCATATGCTGCTAAAAAATAAGTTGAAAGTGTCTAATACTACACAGAAACCATTGTTGCCCGGCAACCAAGGAACAGTAACCAATCAGCATGCATTTCAATAGTTTTACTGGTCAGCCGGTAGAGGCACATTAATGGTGTATTCTGGTATTAGTGTTTTCCAGTATTCAAGTATTGTTAGTGTTGGATCTTGTCATTTGCTAAATGTTAACAGTTAAAGTGCAGATATTGCGGTATTTAATATTAAGACAGCAAGAGGGCCACAGTTAGGTCCTACCTACAGAGATACTGTAGTGAAGTGGCATACCAGTGTGGCTAGAAGCGCGGATGCAAGATCTAGAACACATTACACATGATTTTCTAGTCAGTTCGGTTTTCTGGTATGAATGGTATCCTTAATAATAAATACCACAACTTCTGCACTTCAACTGCCAACATTTGAATTGATCAGATGAATTGATCTAACACTAACAATACTGGATAATACCAGTAAAACAAGGATATTGCTGAACTGCATGCTGATTGATTTCTTCTTTCACCTAGTATTATTAGCAGCATATCAAGCAAACAGTTGAGGCGACCCGAAGGCTCCTCTTTCGATAGATGCTACCGAGGGTAGGAGTGGGCGCTACTATTATCCCAAGATTTGCTCCCAGTTATTTAACTGGTACTCAATTTATCGACCCCAGTGGATGAAAGACGGCTGAGTGGACCCTGGTGGGGCTGAACCTACAACCAATCGATTGCAGGACAGGCGCTCAGCCAATTGAGCTACCCCGCTTTCTAGCGAAATATAGGTAAAATTTCACTGTTGTCCAGAGGGTTTATATAGTGTTTTCCCTATATTTTACGGAGATTACTTAACGTGTGCTATGCGAGGAGTACATTTAAGATTACCAATTCAGTGTAATCGATGTATTAAATTTCCTGTTGATCAATAATTGTAATGTTTTCCGGGTGCTTTACAATGTTTTTCACATGTTTTTCTAGTGTTTTACTAGTGTTTTCCTAATTTAGAATTATCCTTCTTCCTAGACCTAGGCATACTGTTGTTTATAATATACTTATTGGGAATTTGACACAAAGGCAAATTTACAGCCAGCTAGCTGGGTTTCTAGTATTGAAATATAGTTGTGATCAAATCAGGGGACTTGGTTTTCACTCAGGAAGAACTCCAAATCACAGTAAATCGATTTCAACTATACAGACTACGAAGTAGGTTTGCTGTATTTTTAGGGCTAAATTTGGCAAATTTTGCAAAATTTTAAACGCCATGAGGCTGGGGTAGATTTATATGAAAATCACAATTTCACATTTTGTGTTTGTTTCCAACCTATTTGACATTAAATATTTGCATCTTCCTTAACTTTTATCAAAAATACAAAATATCTAAGAATTTCAAAACTGGCATTGCCTTCCCAAAAATTTGAAATTTTCAAGTGTCGTGAGGCCCGCTTAGAATTTTTCAAAATCAAAAATTTTTTTTTGCAATGTTAGTTTAGACCGATTTGGCATCAGAAAAATAGTGCTTCCCTTAAAAGTAAAGAAATTTTTTTTTTTCACTCCACCCTACTGCAGAAGGATAATCTCCGTTTTATCTGAGTTCATTTTCAATAAATTATCTTCCATCCACTTCTTTACATCGGCCACGCAACGTTCAGTCACCTCAACAGCGACGGACGAATAAATAGGTTTAAAACTAATGTATAGCTGTGTATCGTCCGCGTACAAATGATACGAGAGGCCGTGGTTGCGAATAACATTTGAAAGCGAACGAGGTGCTGATGCTGCCTAAATCGAAATAGGCTATTAAAGAATATAACAAAAAATGTATTGTAACCGTCGCCTGGTGATGTATTACTGCTTATTTACTTAATTGGACATTCATTTCATAATTGGACTTCACCATGTGTTTGTGCGATCATTACTATATGAATACGTTTAGTATACAGATAAGCTTAGCGGTGGGCGGCGTATTAATTTATTGTGACGGGGGTACTGGTTCATTAATATAAACGTTTAGTTAGTAAGAGTTTATTCGCTGACATCCATGATTATTGAACGTCAATGTTATAAAAATACTTTATTATTTTATTTTTCTGATAAGATGTGGTGGTCACTACGAAAGATCCATTAAACTGGATAGATAATATTACAATTAACCCTTTCTGGGCCAAATGTAAATTTTAACATTTGATCAGCTTCCATAATATTTTTAATTAAACAAATATTTATTTAAGATATATTACTACTATTATTTTAAAACTCGTTTATTGTTTTGGTTCCTTCCACCTGTTCATGCAATAAATTCAAATCCCAATGGATATATTAATTTATTATCTTTCATTTGCCGGTCCCGTTTGGCCTAGGTAGGTTGCAGTACTATTCCATTATACCATGTCCTAGAATATAGTATCATAATTCAGTGATAACACCCCCACCACATTTGGTTTGTTCCAAATAATATAAACAACCCCAGCCAAGGTAATGCAAGCCATATTACAGTATTTGTAAACGTTGGGGAAATAAATTGGATAGCTTGAAGGACAACAATTTAATTTAGAACGATCAAAAAATGAGGATCTTATTAAAATTAAATATTAATTATTTAGATGAGTCTTTAAAACTCTCCATTGTGTTTCTTCATTACGCATTGTTAATATTCTAGAATAGAGTAAAAAAAAAACATTTGAATTATGCGATAATTCCAATGTAAGTTTCGATGAAATTTAAAACGGCTTTCAGACACGGAATCTACAGATGAGGGCGGTTCTCAAAATATCTAGATTACATTCAAAAGACGAAAAATAAAGCCGACTGAGATGGTTAAATATTGTTAAAATGGCGTTTTTAACGGCTTGTGGTATCGAAATTGCTTATAAATTTAAAAATCCGGCTCTGCCAGCAGTAAGAAAATTGTCGAACTATCATCGTACCAAATTTCATTACATTTGATTGAAATTGGGAAAAAATAGACCCCCTAAAAAATGGTTGTTGTATTAAGGGAGATGGTGTTTTCTATTAAACTATATTATCTACATATAATTTAACTAGCAATTTTACTATCTGGTTGAAATATACTATTTATTCTAGAACATTTTGTTTTCCATGAGTTAACCCTTTAACACTTATTTGCAGATGAAAGTCCAGGGGTTATAAAAGTTTCCTAGTTTAGTCACATCATCATAGAATGTATTCACGCCGATGGATTTCCGCACCGGAAGGGTCCTAAACGCACATTCGTGACAGACGCTCCACTTATGCAGCTATATCGCACTGGCTGCGTTGCAGGATTCCATTTAGTCTTGTGAGCCGGCCGGCCGATATCTCTGAGAGCACATAGATCTCTCAAGTTATACCACCATCTTCATTAATCTTCTTCACCATTAATGCCCCCCTTCTTTATGTAACTTATTTTTTGTTCTTTCTCTTAAAAAAAAAATATGTTATTGCACATTCCAACATTCTACCTGTTTACTTTAAACTCAATTTTGGATCCATCATTGTTGCCTTATTTCCTCCATTGCGTTATACAGTATTACAGTAGTTGAATTACTTTACATTATTTTATACGGTCGTAATAAATATTTGTCTGTTAATTTACTTTAAATTAATTAATCGTACTCTATTATTTTATCATCTCTAATATTATGATTCATATACTTATTAAAACTCCCAAGTCCCAGATAGACCATATCCTGTTTCGTAGGAAATACAGGAGCTCTATACAAGACTGTAATGCATTTACACTACGACCCTTCTCCAGTGATCACCGCCTTATTGTGGCCAAGGTAAGACTTAGTTTGCGTGCTAGCAGAACAACGAAATCTGCCTTGCCGCGGCATGACTGTTCCTCTCTGTTGCAACAGCCAAGTGTGAGATCCAGCTTCACACTACAGCTGAGCAACAGGTATGAGGTTCTTGCCTCTGAGGCGGCAGATTACTGTGAGGGCTATACTGCCTTCACAGAGGCAGTTAAAAGTTAGCAGCTGCAGAAACCTGCCGGTATACCCTCGAAACAGGAAAAGGGCCCCCTGGACTGACAACAAAATTCAGAAGTGCCGAAATGACCTCTTTGCGCAGAAAGAGTCCCGACTCAAACAGACTACAGCGGCAAAGAATGCAGTTAAGGCTGCATCTAGGTCCCTGAACAGGCAGTACTCTGTTAATTTACAGGAGCTAATAAACCAACAGGTTGATGTCATCAATGATGCTGACGACAGCAGGCAATCATCCCAGGCATGGAGATCGATCAACTTGCTTGCTGGTCGAAAAAGCCGACCAACCACCAAGGTTAAGGCTGAATCACCATCAGATCGCCTCAATGGTTGGAAGGCCCACTTTGAAAAGCTCCTCAATATTGACAGGGTATTGCCTGATAACTTTATAGAAGTAAAAGTGTCTGAGTCTGTACTCCCAGATATTCCCATTGGCGATATCTCCTTTGCAGAAGTGAAGGCTGCTGCAAAGAGCATTAAGACCAATCGTGCCAGTGGAGTAGATGGTGTTCCCCCTGAGGTCTTTAAAATACCTGAGTGTTTAAAGCTCATCTATCCCATCATAGTAGACATGTACCGTACAACAAGAGTCCCACAAGAAATGAAAACAAATAAGTTGGTGCCAGTTCCCAAGAAGGGCAACCTAACACTCTATGGTTCTTTTCGGGGAATCTCATTGATCTCGATTGCTGCAAAGCTATACAATAGAATTCTATTAAATCGCATCAGGGACCCCATTGAGAGACTGCTCCGTGGAAATCAGAATGGGTTCCGTAAAGGTCGTGGGACGACCATGGAGCCCATTTTGGCACTTAGAAGGATAATTGAAGAATTATTAAAAAAGAAAGACAGGCATCTGGCTGTTATCTTTGTTGACTTCTTCAAGGCCTTTGATTCAGTCTCTCGCTCACGTATGTTCAGCATAATTTCATTATATGGGATTCCTGATGAAATTATTGCAGCAATCAGATCAGTATACGATGGTTCGACAACATTTGTGTCTACTGTTGACGGTGACACAGAACCATTTGAAGTGTTATGGGGCGTCCTCCAGGGAGACACACTTGCACCATTCTTGTTCATAATTGTTGTTGACTATGTTCTACGTATGTCCTTACTACTACTACTACTAGGATCGGCATGCTGCATTGCAGCTGCATTTTTAAGAATGCTGTGCCGGCTTAAATGTATGTCCTTAGATCATCATAATGATGATGGGGTGATGATAACTCCACCTACTGGCTCCAGAAGTCGAGGAAATCCTGCCAAGTACCTAACTGATCTAGACTTTGCTGATGACTTAGGAGTACTCTCAGAATCACTAGAGGGAGCCCAACGGCTCCTCAGCTCATTAGAACATGCTGCTTCTAGTGTTGGTCTTTTTATTAACTCCAGAAAGACCAAAATTTTGACAGTTAACTTTGAAAGTCCTCAGCAAGTCTCTGATCGGATGAGCATAAGCTCAAAAGATGGTATGCTTGAGCATGTGGATGACTTCTGTTACCTGGGATCATGGATCCGGAAGTCAGGTGAGGACCTTCGAATACGTAAGTGAAAGGCATGGGAAGCCTTGAATAGGCTTTCCAGGATTTGGAAGTCACCGAGAATTAATCGGAAACTTAAGGTCCGATTATTTAGAGCAGCAGTAGTACCAGTACTCCTCTATGGGAGTCCATGCTCTCTAACTGCTGAGGACACCAAATCTCTGGATGGCACATTCACGAGAATGCTACGCCGGGTTCATTCTGTCAAGTGCAATGCACACATCTCCAACCAGACACTATATAACATTGGAGGTGTCTCATTGGTTCCCCCAAGCTTGACACTAGAACAAAATCGCCTCCGCTTTGCAGGACATTGCTTTCGCCGTGAGGATCAGCCAGTGCATAATCGTGTTCTTTGGCAGCCTCATGGAGTGAATAAGCATAGTGGACAGCCCATGACTTTCTTGAGACGCATCTTAAAGGGCACTGGCCTTGAAGATGCGGATGATCTAGCAAATGTCATGGGTGATAGGGAGTTGTGGCGGCGCAATTTTGTCGACAAGCCAGCACAGCATTCTTAAAAATGCAGCTGCAATGCAGCATGCCGATCCTAGTAGTAGGCGGTCTACCGTAGGTAAGTCAGTCTGTCTAAGACAGCTGTTTGTTTATAGACGCTTATTCACCTTAATCATCAGTATCGTGTACTATGTATTGCGTTCACTGCCTTCGTAGCCCTAATAAGGCTTAGAAGTATTTGTGAATAAAATAATTATCTTATATATTTTAAGTTGTGAGAGAAAGAAATAATATTAAATGTTAAAAAATGTTGAATGAGAATATCTGACCAACACGACATGTCAGTTTAGCGTGTATGTGACAAACCGTGTAGCGCGGATCCTAAAGGACACTGACATCAAACAGTGGAGACATTGCTCTGGATTGTTAAACCCAGCCGACATTGCTTCTCGCGGCGCCACCCCTCAGGAACTGATAGATACTAAGTGTTGGTCGCAGGGGCCTGCCTTTTTGCAAGGCCCCGAAGATAGCTGGCCCAAAAACTTGACGCCTGCAGAGATAAGACGGCAAGTGAAGGGTGCGGAAATCGCTAAATCTAAGAACAAAGTGTCCAAATCGAAACTATTTAAAAGCATCGACATATCTTCACTGCATGTGCGCGAGAGTATGATCCCACCGAGCACTTCAGATAGTGATGCCCTCATTACCCTCTCCATTCCAGACTTGACTGACGGTCTTTCACCGCTTATTAGCAGGGCCATGGATCACTATAGTTCCTGGAACAAACTTTGCCGTGCCGTTACCATACTGAAGCGTTATGTGTACTACCGCTGTAATAAAAACAAAATCACGCAAGGTAGATTATTGGAGCACGAAGTAGACTATACCAACAGGCAGCTACTCGGAACTATCCCAAATGCAGGAAAAGGCTCCGACTTACGAATATCACCTTAAGAACCCCGCTTCACAGTCGAACAATAAATTCTCCAGTGTTATGTTTGACGGCCTAATTAGAGAATTAGAGTGGGAGGTAGACTCACAAACGCTCCACTTTCCCACGACACGATATTTCCCATTATTATCTACGATCCTGTCATAAAAATGGAAGATAATGCAGGATGTGCACAATCAGCTGTTGCACGCCGGAAGGGAACACATACTTAGTGAAATACGCACTAGGTATTACTTTGTATACCCCAGGAAAGCCTTAAATAAAGTTCTGCGCAGCTGTTTACCCTGTAAGAAACTGTATTGCCAACCCATGACTCAGTTAGAAGCTCCCTTACCTAAGGAACGCGTTAACTGCTACGAGCCCCCCTTCACACACATGGGTGTAGACTTATTTGGACCAATAGAAGTCTAGAGGGCTCGAACCATGGTTAAAAGATGGTGCGTTATCTTCGTGTGCATGACATGCCACGCCGTTCAGCCGGATATGGTTAATGACATCTCCATGAATAGCTTTATCCTGTGCTTACGTAGACAAATCAGTTGATACGGCACCAGCAATACAATGAAGTCAGTTAAAGGGACTAACTTTATAGGGGCAAACAACGAGATAGCACGCTCTATAGAACAGTGGAACCAGGATCAAGTTGACGAACTGTTGAAGGTTTCCGCTTCCAGCTGAACCTTTAATGCCGCAAATGCACCCTGGTGGGGCGAGAGCTGGGAAGGATTAATTTGTAGCGTAAAGGTAGCTTTCCACCATGTACTACCATATACTAACGTAATTTATCCTTACATTGCTTCCGTCCTAGTCAGTATCCGGACAATTCCGTCCAGGACAATTCGGTCCCAAAACACAAAATTAATGGGACCGAATTGTCCGGGACCGAATTGTCCGGACCGAATTGTCCGGGACCGAATTGTCTGGACCGAATTGTACGGGACCGAATTATCCTGCTTCCAAGAAACTTCATAATTTCAATTAATGATAGCGAAGATATTTCACATAATTAAATTGTGATTGCTCTATTGATTTTAGGTGTAATTTATTTATTTGTTTTAGTTTAAAAACCACTTTTTTTTATAATATAACAAAAAAGTTTTTTGGGGATAAGGGATTTTGAGGTCGACAAATCCGATGGGCGAGGTTACATGCACCTGTTTATTTGAGAAATTGTGTAAATTATTGTAGCTCCCGCTATTGTACAAGCAAATTTGGTATTAAAAGGGGTTCAATTATTTTGACAAATTTCCGTTGCTCTGGAAACTAAATGGTAACTAACTACTGGAAGTGCATACAGTAGTTCAGTCAATCGATTGTCACTGTACTAAAGTTTGTCCGTACCAAATTTGGGTGGGTAATAAATATCCCACCAATTGACCCCTTGTTGCTATGTAAAATCCCTGTTGTTAAGAAAAGAAGCATGGAATTGAAAGTGATCGAATTTTGACTTTTTGTTGATAATTCAGATATAGCAAAATAATGTACTGTAGAATAAAAAAAAATTGGTTCGGGTGAATTGCGTATTATGTAAAAGCTTTTGTGGG